>CAJPEX010000745.1:0-71084 GCA_905338405.1 Notodromas monacha
TGTGGAAAACTTCCACAAGAAACCCTTTTTTCCTGAGGAAATGTTTCATGATTTCGAGTCACTGTCTTTAAAATAGGGTGTTCTCGCGCACCCTGGTTGTAGCCCAACCGATTCCTGTGTTATATTTTATTCAATTTTTATAACTATTTTCTTCTACAACCAAACCTTTGTGACAAACTTTTATAATCTTCTACAACCAAACCTTCGTGACAGCTTACACCATTTGTATTTGACATGCCCTCTTTCCATGTGCCTTGAAATCAAAGCATTGTATATTGTATTGTAAGTGCTTTTCAAGGCTACTGGTGTAGTAACAGGGTGCTCAAATTTCCCACCAGGATGGAATTGTTAAACATCGTAAGCATATGCCTCTTGTTTATTTCAGTTTAAATATGATACTGTATCCCAAAAAGGATTATACATGTGGCAGTTTTCTTTTGAATCGTAAGTATATCCTGTTTCTGTGAATCGTGTTGATCAAGCCCAGTTATTTTACTGTTGAATCAAAAACCATAAGGTGGTTCTCTGATCGGATTTATGGGGAGTATTCGTACGGTATTTCACAACCTGAATATACTTTTAGAGAGTTGAGGGTGCACCACTAATTTTTCATTTGTCCAAATAAAAACCTCAAATCCCCTAGAAAGCATAAACTGAGTTTAGTGCAGCACACTGGAGTATGCGCTTCACAAGGATTTCTTATTAACTTGTAAGAAAGCATATTCAGCAATAAATGTTTTTTTTCATCTCGCACCGTTTTCAAATGCAAAATCCATGGAACATATGCTCCCAAATGAAAAAAGTGAAAACAAAATGAAAATGTATTCAAGTATTCTAATTTCTAAGTAAGATTTTATTTCGCTCCATAAAATTTCACTCTTCACTTGCAGTTCGTTATTCAATGAGTTTAGATCTCATACTGTATTTGTTTTTTCAACAATTTGAACACATACTTCTAAAAACAATTTTTCAAAGCCGACTGTGGTGAAACACTTGAATCGTGCTGAATCATAGATATACATACCATTCAAGTAAGTGTACAAAATCTGCCTCTAAATTGACTTATCAGCATGCACATCCAGGAACTAGAGTTTTTTTTTAAATCTGTGAAACAGATCATAAGATAGGAATAATTTTCGTCTTCAAAATCTGTCGATTTTCTGGTGAGAAACATTTTCTGGATGAAGTACGAGAAGTTCACGACGTATAAGCACGAGCAATACTTTTTCAGCATTTTGGAGTACCAACATGAACGTCTAGAATCTCAAAAAGAAATTGTAAAGCGCACTATTTTGTTGTCAGAGTACGGGTAATGATTGTATGAGTCAAGCTTTCTTTTCGTTTTTATTCCGCTGCAGACAAACGTGGACTCGTGTAAAACTTCCAGCACGGTTTTTCGGATATTCTGAAGATTCAAGGGTGAACACCGGGAAAAGGTTGCGCTTAGTTCCAATCATCCGAAGACAATCAGGTCAACCGCATGTAAATTATATTTTTTTTTGCGATGCATCGTCAGCTGCAGTCTTTCGTTTTTATGGGCAACGCTAAACGACAATTTCACACAGAAACTTATCGCCCACTTTTGGCACATTGCAAAATGCATCAGTGAGCCCGGTGTCGCCGGAAAAAAAAGAAAGACAATTCTCGCTTGTTCCTCCGTTCGGTTCATTATCAGCCCACACTTGATCGGGATCACTGTTGCGATTCGCAAGAATGTGCGTGCTCCCTTAAAAAAAAAGAGAAATCCATCAAGTCGCAACGTCACAGCGGAGAATATAACCTTTAAAATGTAGAAAAGAGCTTTCAAAGCACATTTGATTAGCACAAAGGTGATCACTGGCGCACAAACCTCGTGCTGAATTAGGCCTCGCCCTAATCGAAATTATTCATGTTTTTCGTCTGGCTATTTGTGACATACAGTTTGATGAATATCCTTGTCTGTAGCGTTAGAAACGAGTTTAGATTTGACTTCGAATGTGCACCGAGAAGAATATTATTTGCACTTCGAAATTTTTGAAAGTGAAAACTGCAAAATTTCGAGGTCATCACTATGAATTCAGTGAAGTAAATGCACAGAGTTTCACATTTTACTAATATATCCACGAATGATGATGCTGACATTTTAAAACTTCCCGGGCGTGGGGAGGGGCTGCTTTCTAAGACAGTAAACAAAATTTTCAGCTGCTTCGATTGAAATATAGTGATTATAAACTCATCTGGAAAATGTTCATCTCGGAGTTCGGGACGTCAGTGATTCGCAATGTGAGAAGCCCCATTAAAGAATGAGTTATGTTCAAATGGAGGCTGAAATTCGGAGACGTTTTACCGCCTAATTGAGATACTCCATTATAGAGGCGTAAGGGTGAACGAAATAATCTGCATCATGCAGATTTTGAAAATAATTGTAAGAATCGTTTCGTTTGTCGAACGTTTATCGTGAATCTTCTTTTTGTCATTGACGCCCGGGACTTCGTTGGACTTCAGAGAAAAGTGAATTGATTTGAGTTGAGAGAGAGATATTTCCCCAGAATTGATCGAACCGTGTCCAGTGTGTATGCTCAATTTAAAAACTCAGAACATTCCAATTAAAGTGTTTGAATTAAAATGGAATACCATCAGGCATGACCCAGGTTCCCTCTGTTCTCGCGTCCGTTCCACCAACTCGAATGTTTGTCTTTGAAAGGGTTGCTTGAATGCGATATCCTTCAACAGCGGCGAAATTCGTGGCATTGAAGAGATTGGCGAGGCGTCCTCCTTCGGATTCGCAAATTCGTTGAGCTGCGTCGTGACCCGAAACTGGTTCGTGATGCAGATTGTAATAAATCCCGTTGATTGGAGACCATTGGTAACCAAAATATTTTCGACAAATGATGGCCACTGGCCAACTAGTTCGGGTATAAGAATCGTCATCCCACTCCAGTTTGATCCCATTGCTACTTGACACCAGAATGATTCCACCGTCATCCGGGTTCAACGATGACCATTTCTGAAGAGGATCGTTCAGCTTGTTGCCGCTGTTGAAAACGTCTCCTGGAAGAATCATTCATCATCTTTTAATTTCGCAGTGAAGAGAATTTTACGCTGCAATCGAGTGCTTGACGACAAATTCAAGTGTCTGATATGTATGCGTGTAAAGGTCTGGAAAATCAAATACCGTCAACGGTGACCCATCGACCACCAGAGTAAGGATTCGACGTCAGCATGGTTCCTGATACGTATTGCTTCCCACCTTGTAGCAGGCTTACGATGATTTCTTGGTCTGCTGCTTTGTAACACGGGGCCGTTGTTGCACCTTCGTTGTCACAATGCTTGATATTGTCGAGATACATTTTTTGGGTCGTGTAGGAAATGTAATAACCTCCGTTCTTCATCAAAGTGTAGTTGAAGGGATTTTCGATTGATACTGGATTACAAGAAGGTATATCTTCGTGAGAATTAGTTCAAAAAGCTTTCAAACTTTCCGAGTTTTCAAGCTCATCTTCTAATTGAAATGATTTGAGAGGAGCTTCTTACATTCAAGTCTCCAAAATTGCTGGAATAAGTACTGTACAGTATATAGCGTATNCAACTAGTTCGGGTATAAGAATCGTCATCCCAATCCAGTTTGATCCCATTGCTACTTGACACCAGAATGATTCCACCGTCATCCGGGTTCCACGATGACCATTTCTGAAGAGGGTCGTTCAGCTTGTTGCCGCTGTTGAAAACGTCTCCTGGAAGAATCAGTCATCATCTTTCAAATTATGATTGAAGAGAATTTTACGCTGCAATCGAGTGCTTGACAACAAATCCAAGTGTCTGATATGTATGAGTGTAAAGGTCTGGAAAATCAAATACCGTCAACGGTGACCCATCGACCACCAGAGTAAGGATTCGACGTCAGCATGGTTCCTGATACGAATTGCTTATTAATTTGGAGTAGGCTTACGATGATTTCTTGGTCTGCTGCTTTGTAACACGGTGCCGTTGTTGCACCTTCGTTGTCACAATGCTTGATATTGTCGAGATACATTTTTTGGGTCGTGTAGGAAATGTAATAACCTCCGTTCTTCATCAAAGTGTAGTTGAAGGGATTTTCGATTGATACTGGATTACAAGAAGGCATATCTTCGTGAGAATTAGTTCAAAAAGCTTTCAAACTTTCCGAGTTTTCAAGCTCATCTTCTAATTGAAATGATTTGAGAGGAGCTTCTTACATTCAAGTCTCCAAAATTGCTGGAATAAGTACTGTAAAGTATATAGCGTATAAGCCGAAATCTGACATTCAATGGGGAGTAAACTCACTGTGATAAAGGGAATCTTCTGTGCTCACATCCCACGTAAACGATCCGATAGATAATCGACATTTCCTTTCATAAGAGTTTCCTGATTTATTTTGTAAGCTGAAGGCATTGCAAACCTTTTTGGCATTGCAATGACGTGCACAATCCAGGGCCGACGTCACTGTAATGATTTCCGACGGAGCTAGAATGATGCCGTCACGAATCCTGGAGAATTTTTTCTTAATGTTGATGTTCTGAACGGGATTTATGAGTAAACTGCTCAAGATCACCAATGTGGTACTTCTCCAGAACATGATGAACATCAGAGAGAGGTCACTTTTCGACTAAGAGAAAAAGTAATGGTTTGTTTGTATGCTTATCATAATAAATAACCTCTTTCGAAAGCGAACACATTGAACCCCGATTTTTGGCTTCCCAAGAAAATGACACCACAACGACATGTTACCCGAGCACAATTTTCACATGAAGAAATCTTTCTGGATTTCACAGAATTCTATACATTTTCAAAAGTCGCTCAGTTGAGACAGAAATTCAGAAGCACGAACTTTGGGATTGCGCAGAGTTCCATAATCCAGCTTGTACCCAAACTAGTTACTGTACTGGACAAGAGGCTCATGTAAGTTTTTTCATGCACGCAAGTAATCAATTGCATTATATCTGCTATGCGTGAGAGGCAATATAATTTGCGGTGTGTTTCAAAATGATGACCTGCGTTTCATTTAATATGTAAGTGTATTTCGTTTGATTTGAAAGCCTGAAACAAGGTCACCATTTAATTGTTGGAATCATTTCAGCATAAGATGGGATTTAGACCTTGGAATTGTAGAGTTTTTTCAAAGTATTTTGTCAGCCACGCCGAAAATAAATTGAAATGCTTCCAACAATGCATGCTTGAATCTGTAAGTACGTGTACTTGTATACGTGTATTTTAATTCTTTTACGTTAGAACAGTGAAGAGATTGCAGATGAACCTTGAGAAATGTTTAAAAAAAATGCAATTTTATTTTAATCTAGGGATAAAATTCAATATTTGTCCACTCTCCGTTGCTTCAGAATGAAGATAACGTGGAGTTCCATGATAATTTCTGATCCAAGGTGACATCAAAGTATTTTTTCTCAAGTAGTATAACTGCTGTTGACTTTCCTTTAATTAATTATAGGGGCATGAATTCAAATACTGACTAGGAAATCAGGCAATTAGGCAAAACGCTTGTGCTGCGTCGCCTGCGTGACAATGCGCTCATCATCAGAAAACCTTTTTTGTGCATCATATTATTCATATAACGCTTGCACCTTTAAACACAAAACATTTTTGCCTGGTGCTTTTTCTCATGTTTTCAAGAGTTGATGAAACGCTTGCATATTTAACCTGGACATGGAAAAAAAGTAATTTTTTGAATGCTGATTATTCTGGAAGCACTGCTTTCCTTGCTCGAAGATCAGAAGGTGCTGCGAGGTTTTCATGATCGGTACTCAGATGTACATGGTCCATGTTAACATTGACATGCCATCAATGTTGAATCTTCCATTCTGGAATACGGCATCGAAGTCAGAAATGCTCCACACACGTGCCAAGTCACCGAAGGAATAATGCTCGCGACGATTTGTTTGTCCTCTTTCCTTTAACACGGTGCAACAGTTGCGTCTTCATCGTCGCATCGCTTGACGTTGTCCAAATAAATATAGCTGGATCCGGATAACGCGCGCAGTATTTTCCGTCTTTCATCAAGGTGTAGCTGAAAGAGGTGCCAAACACGACTACAGTATAATCAAAGAAGGTGGATGAATGAACAGGAATCATGGCTTGATAGCATGAGGAGCTTTTTGTGTTTCTTTAAATGCGTTCTGAATGCGCACAAGAAATTTAATCCAATTTTCCAAAAGCAACTCCAGCGTATTGCGCCAAAAAGTCAGAATATATATACTGTACTGCATTCAAGGGTGGATTCGTTGTATTCTTGTTAACATGAACTCACTCCAATGAGGTGATTCGTCTGTGCTTGAGTCCCAACTAAAAGCACCCATTTATAATTGACAAATTGTCTCATTGGAGCTGCGTGATCTTTCCTTCACGCTGAAGGCCCTACATACCATTTTGCATTGCAATAAGATGCGCATTCCAATATTGAGATCACAATGACAATATCTGATGCAGCTTGGATGGTCCCATTCACATTCTTGAAGAATGTATTTAGCACATTGGTGCTGTCCGCCGTATATAGGCAAAAATAATCAAAGTAATGAGCTGTGTGATCCCCAGATTTACAGTACTTCAAATATATGAAACACATCCTTTGTACCTATTGCACAATGGAAAATACACTAAAAATCAGAAGGAAAGGGCCATACCAGCACCAAATTTTACAGGCCACACCACTGGAAAAATGCACCACCCAGTTGTGCTGAATTGAACTTCTGAGCATCTAGAAATGTATGCCACAGCAGAATAGAATAAGGCAGTCACATTACTGAGAAACTTTGTAGGAAGTGGCATGGTCTGTACAAAATTGTAGGCGCTGTTCCACTAAAAAAAAAGCATGACATGGCTGTACAGAATTATACAGTAACATCACCAAGAGATTTTTATATGATAGGATGCAGCCTGTAAAGGATACTCCACAAACAATCCACAGCATAGCTGTCAAGGATCCTAGAGTGCCTCTAAGACATTTTTTAGGATGTGAAATAGCATATATAAAATTTTGCTGACCATAACACTGAAAAAAACATAGTTAAGGTTTTCAGAATTTTTTCAGAACCTGCCCACAAATTCAATTTGCCTTGGGCTGCTGAATGAATTGGCTATAGAATATCATCAAATAAATATCAAAATCGGATCAGACAATCATTATGGATGTACTATGAATGCTGTTATGCCTACTTGATATAATTATCCTGATTAGCCTGCATGTCCAACAGTCACCCACAATAGAAAAAGCCATGCTGGGTTACAGGCCAGCCATTCATGTTGAATAAACTATGTGGGTGCTCTCATGCCTTCTTGTTATACGCGGATGATTTTTTGACAGTTTTTAGTACATTTTCTGCTATAAAATTTTCACAATATGCAGAATTATCAATCATTGTAGCTTTCTGGTCAGTTTCTTTGGCTATTCTCGTTTTCTTACCTGCACCTGTTTCCCCTATCTTACAGATACATGGAATATTTTTTCTCTTCAATTGTTATTCCAAACGTATCACAATCAAGAATGTATGATGGCTTTAGAATTATTTATTAAATTGATTGAAAATTAATCTTCCCATTGATAAAATGCAGAACCCATTCCCTGGATGAAACAAAAGTACAGTCAAGCCTTATGCAGCAAATTCAGTGTATTTTCACAAAATGATTTGCTATGAGTTCCAAAAATTCATGAAGCCATGAAGCCTCTGACATTGGCAAATATAAATTTTTTTTTTAAGTAGCAGCGTGAGCCTTAAGCAATGACTTATTGTAACATCTTACATTAATATTGCTACTGGCCTTGCAGCTCAGGTGATGGATCAGAATTCTTAGTCTTTTCGTGTTTTCTGCTGAGCTTTGTGAGAAACAGGACTTTTGTTTTATAGAGAAGTGAATAAAGGCTAAGAGCTCTGGATCGACAATCAGTACTTTATAAAAATCAAATGTATCCAAGTTATTGGTCTGAAATGCAAATGCGAGTAAGTCTGAGCAATCATGCAGGTTTAAAAGAAAGGCAATGGGAGAAGACATGCAATGGAGAGGAGAAATAATTTGATGAATGAAGGAAAGCCAATCTACTGTGTGATCTTTCTTGCAATACATGGTCAGCCTCTCGCTGTTTTTGTTGCCGCCGTTTCTGTTGAACCATTTGCTAAATGAAATAAGAGAACTGTACTTCAATATGCATAGGAAAACATTTGCAAAATAAGTGACTCAGTTGCTTTTTCTGCACGACAGAATGCACGTTCATTTTCTAAAATTCCGAACAGAAATGCGAAACACTTCTACCCTATATTTCGGTATGCGCATGCGCGTGACATAATTGTATGACGAGTCAAACTTTTTTCATGCCATATCATGTTCTGCCTCCCGCAAGCTCTGATGTTCACCAAGAAGTGCTGAATTAAAATTCTTCGGCTATACTGAAGCTTCCAAGCAAACACAATCACATGGAACAGGTTAAACATTAGTTCAGTATACTTCCAGGAAGTAGAACAAAACCCAATCCACCGTGATATATTTCTGGCGGCATTACATGAACTTTCAGCCGTTGTTGTTGATGGTGTTTAACCTTTAAACGACGATTTCACATAGAAACTTATCACCGACATCGCTCACGCTGCAAAATGTATCCATTAGCCCGGTATGGTCATAAGCAAGGCAGTTTTGCATGTCTTCGCCGCTCGGTTCACCAGAACCCCACAACTGATCGGGATTGTTTGCGACATTGGCGTAGATGTGCGTACTTCCTGTAGAAAAGAAAACGACGGAATGTCGGGTTAATCATTGAGAAAATCTTGTTAAAAGTAAAAGAAATAGTTTCCGAAACGCCTTTAGATTCGCACAACGTGCTCATCTGACTTCGTGATGAATTATTTCATGCTCCCACCATACTTATTTTCATTTTTTTTTTGCATGGCAATCGATGAAATCCAACTTGTTGCATATTAATTATACCTTGACATCGCGTTCCAAAGAAGTTCTGACCAAGAGCGTGCACCGTGAAGAAAAAATTTACTGCTCTTTTTTTTTCGTAGATGACATAATTTCGCGAACAGCTGAACTCCAATAAAAAGAACTGAATAACTGATCAGCTCTGTGCCTCTGGATTCACTGCATCCAGGGATGGACCTCAACTATTTTGACTCGGCGAGTGTGGATCGATAAAGGCAATATTTTGCCTACAATGATTCAAACCCCATGAGAATGAAAATATAAAAATTGTTCTCATTGGGAATGCCACTGAATCTCATTTATGGGAAACTCAAAAAAGTTTGAAGTACTCAGACGGAGGCTGAAAATCGCTTCTCTTTAAAAAAAAAAAAAGGGGGGGGGGGGTCTGCTATATGTAAGTAAGATGAGTGGCCACAAAGAATCTCCTACAAGCGTGTTTTTGGAGTTTTTTCGTAATTGTAAGCAAGTCTTTCCTTTTGTTTGGCATATTGTGTAAATTTCCTTTCCAGCATTGTCCAATAGAGATTATTGTTATTGAACTTCAAAGTATAAAGCGAATTGATTTGATTTAGAAGTGACTCGACCGTCCGAAAGAATAAACGATGTCGGGTGTACATGCTCAATTATCAAACTGAGAGATCATTAGAACTAAAATATAGTCATGTCAGTGGAATACCATCAGGCATGACCCAGGTTCCCTCTGTTTTCGCGTCCGTTCCACCAACCAGAACCCTTGTCTTTGACAGGAAGGCTTGAATACGATATCGTTCAACAGCGGCGAAATTCGAGGCATTGAAGAGATTGGCGAGGCGTCCTCCTTCGGATTCGCAAATTCGTTGAGCTGCGTCGTGACCCGAAACTGGTTCGTGATGCAGATTGTAATAAATCCCGTTGATTGGAGACCATTGGTAACCAAAATATTTTCGACAAATGATGGCCACTGGCCAACTAGTTCGGGTATAAGAATCGTCATCCCAATCCAGTTTGATCCCATTGCTACTTGACACCAGAATGATTCCACCGTCATCCGGGTTCCACGATGACCATTTCTGAAGAGGGTCGTTCAGCTTGTTGCCGCTGTTGAAAACGTCTCCTGGAAGAATCAGTCATCATCTTTCAAATTATGATTGAAGAGAATTTTACGCTGCAATCGAGTGCTTGACAACAAATCCAAGTGTCTGATATGTATGAGTGTAAAGGTCTGGAAAATCAAATACCGTCAACGGTGACCCATCGACCACCAGAGTAAGGATTCGACGTCAGCATGGTTCCTGATACGAATTGCTTATTAATTTGGAGTAGGCTTACGATGATTTCTTGGTCTGCTGCTTTGTAACACGGTGCCGTTGTTGCACCTTCGTTGTCACAATGCTTGATATTGTCGAGATACATTTTTTGGGTCGTGTAGGAAATGTAATAACCTCCGTTCTTCATCAAAGTGTAGTTGAAGGGATTTTCGATTGATACTGACCTGATTTATTTTGTAAGCTGAAGGCATTGCAAACCTTTTTGGCATTGCAATGACGTGCACAATCCAGGGCCGACGTCACTGTAATGATTTCCGACGGAGCTAGAATGATGCCGTCACGAATCCTGGGGAATTTTTTCTTAATGTTGATGTTCTGAACGGGATTTATGAGTAAACTGCTCAAAATCACCAACGGGGTACTTCTCCAGAACATGATGAACATCAGAGAGAGCTCACTTTTCGACTAAGAGAAAAAGTAATGGTTTGTTTGTATGCTTATCATAATAAATAAACTCTTTTGAAAGCAAACACATTGAACCACGATTTTTTGCTTCCCGACAAAATGACACAGAAACGACGTGTAACCCGAGTACAATTTTTACATGCAGAAATATTTATGGATTTCACAGAATTCTAATCGTTTTCATAAGTCGCTCAGTAACGACAGAAATTCAGAAGGACGAACTTTGGGATTGCGCAGAGTTCCATAATCCAGCTTGTACCCAAACTAGTTACTGTACTGGACGAGAGGCTCATGTAAGTTTTTTCATTCATACAAGTAATCAATTGCCTTACATCTGCTATGCGTGAGTGACAATATAATTTGCGGTGTGTTTCAAGATGATTAACTGCGTTTCATTTAATATGTATTTGTATTTTGCTTGATTTGAAAGCCTGGAAGAAGGTCACCACTCATTAATTATTGGAATCATTTGAGCATATCATGGAGTTTTAGACCTTGGAATTGTAGAGTTTTTTCCAAGTATTTTGTCAGCCAAGTCGAGAAAAAATTAAAATACTTCCAAGAAAGCATGCTGGAATCCGTAAGATACTTTTATGTGTATTTTACTTCTTTTCTGTTAAAACAGTGGAGAGATTGCAGATAAGCCTTGAGAAATGTTGAAGAAAAATGCAATTTTATTTTAATCTAGGGATAAAATTCAACATATGTCCAGCACTAGCTCCGTTGTTCCAGATTTAAGATAACGTGGAGTTCCAGGATAATTTCTGATCCAAGGTGATATCAAGGTGTTTTTTCTCAGCTAGTATAACCGCTGTTGACTTTCCTTTAATTAATTAGAGGCATGAATTCAAATCCCGACGAAGAAATCAGGCAATTAGGCAAAAAGCTTGTGCTGCGTAGCCTGCGTGACAATGCGCTTATCAGAAAACTTTGTTTGTGCATCATATCATGCTTGCCCCTTTATACACTAAACATTCAGTGGAGAACATTCGATGAATAAAATCTAAAGTTCACGAGAAATTTCATCGGAAATATCCCTTATAAAATGTAATAGATATAGTGGACTCCACGTACTTTCAAATATTCTTGGGGGTAAAATTAAAGGACACTATGAAACTCCATGGGGACTATGTGTTTGGAAAAAACAGCCTTTCAGGTAGTACCCTGCAATATGACCTAAATTCATTGCCATCATCAGACTATAGGGTGGAATTTCAAAGTGGTCAAATTGTGAGTCACTGTAAAATTAAAAAACAGTAGCAAAAAACACTGGAAATTTTGCTGAAGGTGGTCAAATTGCAAGGCAGAGATCAAATTTTATGTCAAGCTCCCAGAAAGTTTGACTGTCATTGCACGATACCACCTGCATAATGAAGAGATTGTTCTGGCATCCATCATTGCTGGTAAAATTTCATTCGCCAATTTTCTTAGCATCATGGTAATTACAAATTGGTGCCAGATGGAAAATTTTTATGTAAATTTTCTTGTAGGGAGAATTTACATACGGAAATTGTCCTATAATTGTGATTATTGATGATGCATGATTAAAGATGACATGATTACAGTTTTCGGCCAATCTCAGGCTGATTGTTCTGTTGCACACATTTTGTCTTTGCTGAGGCATTCTCAAAATTACCTCACCTGAAGTTGTGGGAATAATGAACCAAAATACTGCACACCAACATACTTAGTGCTAACAAAAATCCAGCCCTGGTTACCCATAAAATTGGTTCCATGTGGCTCTGCTTCACTTGCTTTTTGTTTGAGGGGCACTGGTCTCATTGGCCCTAATAGTCCACTGTTTCAGGGCCATGGCAGCACTGAGGCATGATTTCACCATTAAGTATGTTAAAAAGGCTATTATTAGCAGAAGTACTGTGTCCTTAACTCCTTGCTAACATCACGCTGACGATGAACAAATATTTGTCTTCTAGATAACAGAGCCGCACAGATGCAAAAGAGTATTGGAACATCATAAATTGAATTAATTTATTTGTTGGATTCCTGGAACAGGCTTGATGATTCGCAAATTTCATAAAGGCAGAACTCGTAGCACTATCAAGTAGCTTTAAAAACAAAAACAAGCTCAGACATCATTTAAACCTTTCCAGCAGAAATGCCTCCACCTGAGATGTGTTTTGCAAGCACGATTATAAATCTACATGTCTTTGCAGAAGTGTTTCCACACTTCGTTTTCACATTATACACTTATCATGCCTACTTTTTTGCATTGGGATGAAATGTACAGTCCATTGAACTGACCATCACTTGAAGCAATACATGTCTCAGTTCCATTTTTATAGAATGCAATGTTCAGGTTGGCATTATATGAGAGAGTTTGAAGGAAAAACTTATTATTTCAGTACACAACTCCTCCAATTCCTCCTGACAATTGATGAATATGTGATATCCGGAAACTTGGGTGTTTTCTGTCAATGAAGGGCATATCTTGAAGGTGCCTACCAAAACATTTATAAAATCCTCAAATCGTGATTGCTGCAATGTGGGTCACAAGCTAATATATTTTGCTGTCATATTCCACATCCATGCATCAGCAGTATAGTGTCTTGGTATCCCTGTTTTTGGTATCCACGAAGTAACTGGCGGGAAGTATTTTGTAAAAACAGGTTTCATGGATGGAAATTCAAGATCAAATTATTTTTTATTCTGAGAGAAATAAGGATTACATAGCAAATTGTGGATGACGACACTCCTTCAGTGCCCTCAAATCTTGAAAATTGTGTGAAATTGCCAGCAATGCACATTTTCTGTAAATTGAAGGCATTTTTGAAAGTGAAGCAGTGAAATATATTTAAAGTGTTTTTTGGTTTTTGCAGAAATATTTTTAGAAGATATAATTTTGCTGTAAAATCGCCTTCAACAGCTGTGTCTTTGGATAGATATAATGCATATAGAAAGCTGTGCGCAACGCGATCAATTAAAAATTTTGCAAATTATAAATTTGTACAAAAAGTAGAATACAGTATACAGACACTCATTCAAAACAAGGAACATGTTAAAAAGGGATTGTATCATGGTTTCAAATGTCATTATGCCTACTTGATCTCCTTCTTGGTTAGCCTGCAAGTTCAACAGGGTACCAGGTCATCCACCAGCCATTCAAATCATGGTTGCGCACCCGTCAGTTGTCAAGTGCTGGTTGGTCTAACCACCAGCCAGGGCAGTCCTTGGCCTCGCCAATCCCCAGTCCACCAAACTGTGGTCCTTCTTTTACATTTAAAAAGAACCTGTTTGGGTGTCCCAATTGTTGGGACACCCAAACAATTGGGTGACAAAAATCATGCTGATTCTTTCTAGAATTTGGTGAGCAGATTGGTATCCTACCACAGATTTTTTTTTACAACATTTCATCTTATAAACATTTTCACAAAAAGAAAAAACTCATCAAACCCAACCTAACTTAACCTAACATATCCTAACCTAACCTAACCTAACCTAAACTAACCTAACCTAACATAGCTGAAATTTTGAAGAAAAAAATCTGTGGTGGGATACCATTCTGCTCACTGAATTCTGAAAAAAAAATCACTATGATTCTTGTCACCCGATTGTTTGAGTGCCCCGACAATCGGGTGACCAAACCGCAGTTTGGTGGGCTGGGGATTGGGGAGGCCAAGAACTGCCCTGGCTGGTGGTTGGACCGACCGGCGCTTGACGACCGGCAGGTGCGCGACCGTCAATTGACCGACTGGCGGCTGACCGGACACGGGTGTGGTTATACAGTACAGTGAGACCCCCACATGTGGACACTTTGACATGGGTACAATCTGACATAGGGACATTTATTTTTCAATAAAAAAATCATTAAAATGGCCTGACATAGGGACACTGGCTCGATATGAGGACATTCCACGTTAAAATTGCCGATTACAATTTTAGGAAAATTCACTTTTATTACAGCTTAATTGCAAGAAACAGATAAAAAAATCTGTGCTAGGATACGATTCTGCTCACTGAATTCTGAAAAAAATCAGCATGATTCTTGTCACCCAATTGTTTGGGTGCCCCGACAATTGGGTGACCAAACCGCAGTTTGGTGGGCTGGGGATTGGCGAGGCCAAGAACTGCCCTGGCTGGCAGTTGGACTGACTGGCACTTGACAACCAGCGGGTGTGCGACCGTGAATTGACTGACCGGCGGCTGACTGGACACGGTTCAACAGCCACCTGCAATAAAAAAATCCATGGATTACTGGCCAACCATTCATTTTGAATCAACTATATGGGTACGCTCATGCCTTCTTGTTATGCCTGGATTATTTGCTGAGACGCTTTTAGTATTTTTCCTGCTATACATTTTTCACAATATGCAGAATCATCCATCATTGTAGCTTTCCTGTTAGTTTCTTTGGCTATTCTTGTTTTCTTACCTGCACCTGTTTCACCAATCTTAGATACAGTACATAGAAAAATATTTTTTTTTAATTTTTATTCCAAACATAACATTCAAGAATATATGATGGATTTAGAATACTTTATTAAATTAATTGAAATTTATTCTTCCCATTGATTAAAGGCAGAACCCATTCCCTGGATGAAATAAATGTATTCAAACCTTATGCAGCAAAGTCAGTATATTTTCACAAAATTTTGTGGCCATGAGCACTGAAAATTGTTATCATAAAACCTTTGACATTGGCAAAAAAAGGAGATTTCTTTAAGCAGCAGTGACCCTTCAGCAGTGACTCATTGTAACATCTTACATAAATATTGCTAATGGCCTTGCAGCTTAGATAATAGTTTGAGTTTTTGTCTTTTGGTGCTTTCTGTTGAGCTTTGCGAGAAACAGGACTTTTTTTTAGAGAAGTGAATATAGATGCTAAGAACTCTGGATTGACAAGCAATACTTTATTACTGTCACCAACTTTTTGTATGTCCTATGATGGGTTGATAATATTGCTTTCCATGTTTGACATTCTTGAATGTCAGGCAAAATTCCCTCCTAGCAACTCATTGCTCCAAATCAGAAAAGGTCATTGCATACACTGTCTGGTTTATGGTCATTTCCCTGGTCCCCTTTCATGGTGTCCTTGTCTTGGTTGCACAGTTGTGTCTGGTTTCTATCAAATCTGTATGAGGGTCTGCTTGTTTATGTATTGGTATTCATTGTTAGTCTGGCATTAGCTAATTTTGCACAGAATATATGTATTGCTACCCTAAATCAAGAAGTCATGTTTCACTTCAACCCTGGCAATAAGAACTAAATCTTCTTGTTCAAAGATTATCCTCAAGAAGTGTACATTCTTTAGATTAATCAATCTTTGGAAGATGTTTTTCCTAGATTGAAAGTGTCTTTAGGTAATTCTCTTGATAGTTTGGGATAACATTACAATCAAATGTATGCAAGTTATTGGCTCAGCATCTCAAATGCAAATTCTGGCCAGTCATGCAGGTTTAAAAGAAAGGCAATGGGAGAAGACATTCAGAGGGGGAGGCAAAATGATTTTATTAAAGAAGGAAAGCCAATCTACAGCATGATCTCTCCTCCAATACATGGTCTGCCTCTTGCTGTATTTGTTGCTGCTGTTGCTGTTGCTGTTGAACCATTTGTTGAATGAAATAAGAGTATATACTTTACTATGCAAAGGATAACATTTGCAATATAAGTTCCACGATTGCTTTTTTTTTGCACGACAGGATACACATTTATTTCTCAAATTCCTAAGAGAAATGTTAAACACTACTACCATATTTAGATATGCGCATACGTGGCTTAATTGTATGACGAGTCAAGCTTTCTTGGTGCTATATTATGTTCTGCCTCCCGCGAGCTCCGATGCTCAATAAAAACTGAAAAAAGTGCTGCATTCGAAGTCATGGGCTATCCTGAAGTTTCCAAACAAACACAAAAACATGGAACAGGTTAAACATGACGAGTACAGTGTACTTTCAGGAGTAGAAATAACCCGGTCCACCACGATATATTTCCGGCAGCAATGCATTAATTTTCAGCCCTTATTGTTGATGCTGTTTTATCTTCAAACGACGATTTCACACAGAAACTTATCGCCCACATCGCTCAAGTTGCAAGATATATCTACTAGCCCGGTGTTAATGAACGTATAAGCAAGGCAGTTTTGCATGGCATCGCCGTTCGGTTCACCAGTGCCCCACAACTGATCGGGATCGTTCGCGAGATTGGCGTAGATGTGCGTACTTCCTGTAGAAACGGAAACAACGAAATGGCGGGGTCATCATTGAAGAAACATCTTGTTGAAAAAAAAGTTTTTAAAAAGCCTTCAGATCCGCACAAGGTGATCACGCTGCACACTGACTTCGTGATGGATTATTACATACTCCAACCATATTCATTTCCAAATGTTTTTTTTTGCCTGGCAATTTATAAAATCCAACTTGTTGCATATTATCCCTTGACATCGCGTTCTAGAGAAGCTCCTTTCTGACCAGGAGAGTGCACCGTGAAGAAAAACGTTACTGCTTTTTATACGTATGACATAATTTCGAGAATAGTATGACATCCAATAAAAAGTACTGTACAACTGATCAGCTGTGCCTCTAGATTTACTGCATCCAGGGATGTACCGGAACGTTTTTGACTCGGCGAGTGTGGATGACTCTTTTCCATAAATAGAAACAACATTTTGCCTACGGTGATTTAAATCCTGTGAGACTGAAAATATCAAAATTGTTCTCATTGGGAACATTTTAATGCCAGTGATTTTCATTTGAGGGAAACTCCATAAAAGTTTGAGGCACTCAGGCGGAGGCTGAAAATCGCTTTTCTTTTGCCTAGAAAAAGGAGGGAGATCTGCTATATGTAGAGTAAGATAAGCTGTCAAATATAATCTCCTAAAAGCAATTTTTATGAAGTTTTTTTAATTGTAAGCATATCGTTCCGTTTGCTGGGCATATTGCGTGCATCTCCTTTCAAGCATTGTCCGGGAGATTGTTGAACAAAAGAGAATATAACGAATTGATTTGATTTAAAAGTGATTCGATCGCCCGAACGAATGAATGATGTCGGGTGTAAATGCTCGATTAACAAACTGAAAGATCATTAGATCTATAATATACAGTAGTGATGTAATTGGAATACCATCAGGCATGACCCAGGTTCCCTCTGTTTTCGCGTCCGTTCCACCGACTAGAATCCTTGTCTTTGACAGGAAGGCTTGAATGCGATATCTTTCAACAGCGGCGAAATTCGTGGCATTGAAGAGATTGGCGAGGCGTCCTCCTTCGGATTCGCAAATTCGTTGAGCTTCGTCGGGACCCGAGACTGGTTCGCGATGCAGATTGTAATAAATCCCGTTGATTGGAGACCTTTCGTAACCAAAATATTTTCGACAAATGATGGCCACTGGCCAACTAGTCCGGGTATACGAATCGTCATCCCAATTCAGTTTGATCCCATTGCTACTTGACACCAGAAGGATTCCACCGTCATCTGGGTTCCACGATGACCATTTCTGAAGAGGGTCGTTCAGCTTGTTGCCGCTGTTGAAAACGTCTCCTGGAAGTCCAAGTCATAATATTTTAAATTCTCATTGAAGAGAATTTTACGCTGCAATCGAGTGCTTGACGACAAATTCAAGTGTCTGATATGTATGCGTGTAAAGGTCTGGAAAATCAAATACCGTCAACGGTGACCCATCGACCACCGGAGTAAGGATTCGACGTCAACATGGTTCCTGTTACAAATTGCTTCCCAATTTGTAGCAGGCTTACGATGATTTGTTGGTCTGCTGCTTTGTAACACGGTGCCGTTGTTGAACCTTCGTTGTCGCAATGCTTGATATTGTCAAAATACATTTTTTGGGTCGTGTATGAAACGTAATAACCTCCGTTCTTCATCAAAGTGTAGTTGAAGGGATTTTCGATTGATACTGTAATACAAGAAGGCATCTCTCCATGAGAATCAGTTCAAAAAGCTTTCAAACTTTTCCAGTTTTCAAGCTCATTTTCGAATTGAAGTGATTTGAGAGGAGCTTCTTTTACATTTAAGTCTCCAAAATCGTTGGAAGTACTGTAGAGCGTACGTCGAAATCTGACATTCAATGGGGAGTAAACTCACTGTGATAAAGGGAATCTTCTGTGCTCACATCCCACGAAAACGATCCGATGGATAATCGACATTTCCTTTCATGAGAGTTTCCTGATTTACTTTGTAAGCTGAAGGCATTGCAAACCTTTTTGGCATTGCAATGACGTGCACAATCCAGGGCCGACGTGACTGTAACGATTTCTGACGGAGCCAGAATGATGCCGTCACGAATCCTGGAGAATTTTCTCTTAATGTTGATGTTCTGCACGGGATTTATGAGGAAACTGCCCGAGATAAAGAACGGGATAATCCTCCAGAACAAGCTTAGCATCACGATGAGTTCACTTGTTTACCAACAGAAAAACTATTTTCGATTTGTCTGCTCGAAATAATGAATAGTGTCATTGTAAAGCAAGGTAATTCAAAAACAGAATAGTAATTTTTAATCCCGATGAAGTGCCATGACGACGACGCGTTACAAGCGAATGTTTTCACACCGAAAAATCTTCTTCGATTTTGCCGATACGGTGCAGAACTTTTTCGCAAAACGCCCCACTTTTACAACAAATTGTGAAAAGCAACTTTGGAATCGCGCAGAGTTCCGTCGTCCACGAACTCGAAAACATTACTAAAAAAGAGGCTCATATCAGGTTTTTTTTTCGTTAACCAAGTAATCTTTCGCAATATTTGCCTTGCGTGAGGGGCAATACTGTATTATGTTTCCTTGGTTCCTTTCAAAATGATGACCTGCGTTTTACTCATTCTGGATGGAAGGAAAGCTTAAAACGAGGTCACCACTTCATAGCCGAAATCTTCTGCGCTGATCGATGAATCTCATTTGGAATTGAAGAACTTTCTGAAAATATTCTATCGGACTCAACAAAAAGAAATTAGAATGCAGTACTTATTTCAACAAAGCATTGAATTCCAACGAATGTACGACGAAGAACATATTTAGGCATGAGTAATTTTAATTTTTGCTGCTATGAAAGAGTAGAAAGATTTCCGATAAATCTCGTCACATTTTCAGCAATTGCATATATCAGCCCAAGGAGAAGAGTTCCACACAGGTTCACTCATCGTTGTGAAAGAATGAAAATACCCGAGAGTTCCCTGATAATTTTCGACCGGGATTGACCTCAAGGTTTTTTCCATTTGGATAACTGCTGTTGACTTTCCTTTGTTCCATTGTTGACGCATGCATTCAAATCCTTAGAAAAAGGTTGTGCGTAACGATGCGTTTGGAAAACCTTAATGTTTGTGTTGCATGATGACCTAGCTGACCGGAGACATTAAATACAGTAAAACCTCACTAAGTCAAATTTCGAAGGATCATAAAAAAACTTTGACTCTGGGAGGTGTCAATATTGGAAGGTTTTGATTAGGTAATCGAGCATTTTTGTCGCAAGGAAAAAAATTCCTTCAAAATGTTTACGCAGTATAAGCGCGAGCAATGCTTTTTCAGCGTCTGAGAGTACCAACAGTATATAAACATCTGGAAACCCTGAAAGAAATTTTAAGCACATTATTTCGTCGTCAGAGTACGGGACATGATCGTATGAGTCAAGCTTTGCTTTGCGTTTGTATTTTGCTGCAGACAAACGTGGACTCGTGTAGAAGTAAAACTTCCAGGATGGTTTTTCGGATACCGTATTCCGCAGATTAAAGGGCAAACACTGAAAAAAAGGTTGCGCTTAGTTCCAATCATTCAGTGAAAATCAGGTCAACCGCATCATGGTTTTTGTTTTCGCAATGCATCGTCAGCTTCAGTCTCTCGTTTTTTGGGCAACGCTAAACGACAATTTCGCACAGAAACTTATCGCCCACTTGTGTTGAATCACAAAATGCATCAGTAAGCCCGGTTTCGCCAGCATTATAAGAAAGACAATTCTCCTTTGTTTCTTCGCTCGGTTCGTTAGCAGTCCACAGTTGATCAGGATCATTGACGCGATTGGCAAGAATGTGCGTGTTTCCTGCGAAAAAAGAAAAAAAATCGATCAAATCGCATCTTCTTAGGGGAAAACATAACCTTCTTTGTGTAGAAAAAAGCTTTCAAAGCAAATTCAATGAGCACAAAGGTGATGACTGGCGCACAAACCTCATGCTGATTCATGCCACACCCCATCAAACCTTTTTTCCCAGGAACTTATGGTAAAGAAGTCCCAGGTTTGGAAAACTTGTCTGTGACCTTGGATAACAGGACAAGTTATCCAAACTCGTCCATATCAGGCAAGGCCAGAATAGACCTGTTTGGATAAATTTTCTGTGGAACTCTCCCATGAAGGACATGTTGGGATCAGTTTTGGACAAATTACAGATATGGCAGACATCATTTGGATAGTATTAGGACATGCTTTGTGCTTTGGAGAATATTTGGATAAAATTTGGATAGTTCCTTCCTCACTGGGCAGTCAAAATTATTCATGCTCTTTGTCTAGATATTTGTGACCAGGGTTGTTAATTGTGCCACAACTTAGCATAATCACAACCACAATCATTAAAATTTTGATTGGGGAATACATTTTTTCACTCATTGAGATAGTGATTGCAATTGTGCACTTATTTTTTCAGGCTTGCAATTGTGCTTGGGATTGGCGTAAAAAAAATCAAAACCCCAACTAGTACCAAATAACTTTGGCAGTGCATGAATTTTTCGTGGGGAAATTGATTTAAACCAGGATCAACATTCAATGGAGAATGATAAACTTTTTTCATTAACTGTGTAAGTGGCTGGATGGTAGAGGATATATTGATTCTTATGGCTTCAACTTCAAACAGGTTGGCACAGAAAGAAGCTTAAAATATTTTTTTAATTGCACTTGGTTGAAAGAGTTTGGGCTATATTAAAAAAAAATATTTTTCTTTATTCATAACTTTTGGTACTTTACTCCTTTATCAAGGCACATGTTTTCTTTTGTCTGGTGAGAATCTGAATGGGATGAGAAAAGCTGCTTTCTAAGACTGAAATACAAATTTTTGGTTGCTGTGATCAATATCTTGCAAATAAATTTGTCTGGAAAAATATCAGCATGAAGATTTGCACGCCAGTGCTTCGCAATGTGAGAAGCCCCATTTTAAAGAATGAATTCTTTAGATGGAGGCTGAAATTCGGGAATTTTTCACTGCTTAAAAGAGGGACTCAATGCAGGGAAAATGATGAACAAAAAAATCTGCGACATGCATATTCCCGGGATAATCGTAAGAATGGATTCGTTTGTCAAAAGCATATCGTGAATATTCTTCGTGGCATTGATGCCCGGGACATTGTTGGACTTCAAGGAATTGTGGAGAGATTTGTGTTAAGAGTGATTTTCCCCAAGAAATTAACCTTGCAGTGTGTATACTCAATTTACAAACTCATAGACCATTCAAATGAACAAATTTAGAATGGAACACCATCAGGCATGACCCAGGTTCCCTCTGTTTTTGCGTCTGTTCCACCGACTAGAACCCTTGTCTTCGAAAGGGTGGCTTGAATGCGATATCCTTCAACAGCGGCGAAATTCGTGACATTGAAGAGATTGGCGAGGCGTCCTCCTTCGGATTCGCAGATTCGTTGAGCTGCGTCGTGACCGGAAACTGGTTCGTGATGCAAATTGTAATAAATCCCGTTGATTGGAGACCTTTCGTAGCCAAAATATTTTCGACAAATGATGGACACTGGCCAACTAGTTCGGGTATACGAATCGTCAGCCCAATCCAGTTTGATCCCATTGCTACTTGACACCAGAAGGATTCCACCGTCATTGGGGTTCAACGATGACCATTTCTGAAGAGGGTCGCTCAGCTTGTTGCCGCTGTTGAAAACGTCTCCTGGAAGAATCAGTCATCATCTTTCAATTTCTCCTTGAACAGAATTTTACGCTGCAATCGAGTGCTTCCCAACAAAATCAAGTGTCTGTTATGTATGCGTGTAAAGGTCTGGAAAATCAAATACCGTCAACGGTGACCCATCGACCACCAGAGTAAGGATTCGACGTCAGCATGGTTCCTGATACGAATTGCTTATTAATTTGTAGCAGGCTTACGATGATTTCTTGGTCTGCTGCTTTGTAACACGGTGCCGTTGTTGCACCTTCGTTGTCACAATGCTTGATATTGTCGAAATACATTTTTTGGGTCGTGTAAGAAATGTAGTAACCTCCGTTCTTCATCAAAGTGTATTTGAAGGGATTTTCGATTGATACTGTAATGTAAGATGGAATCTCTTTAAAAGCAATTATTAAAGAAAATTCCAAACTTTTTGAGGTTCTACGGATCTACGCTCATTCTCAAGAGCGTTTGAAAATCGCGCTTTTCAGAATGAGAAGCCTATCACAAATTTAGTAGCCAAAACCCACTGGAAAAGTACGCAGAAATCTGGAATTCAAATCGGAGTAAACTCACGGTGATAGAGTGTCTCTTCTGTGCTGGAATCCCAGGTAAATGAGCCCATGGATAATCGACATGTCCTCTCCGGAGGGCTTCCGGATGTTTTCTGTAAGCTAAATGCATTGCAAACTTTTTTTGCGTTACAACGAAGTGCACACTCGATGTCTGACGTCACTGTAACGATTTCCGACGGACTTAGAAGAGTGCCGTCACAAATCTTGGAAAATTGTTGCGTTACACTGATGCTCTGCACTGGATTTATGAGTAAACTGACCGAGATGACGAACGGGGTGATTCTCCCCATAATGTTTAGGATCAGAACAAAAATAAATTTTCGAAGAATATATATATAAGTTCAGGTCTGCTGGAATCAATGATTGAAGTCATTAAAAAGCCAACTTATAGAACCCCGATTTTCACCGTGATTAAGTGGCAGCATAAGACGACGTTATACGCGGCAAAATCTTTACTTGCCCTTTTTCGTATCATTTATTTTTTTTTAAACACGCTGAGTTGTTGTATAAGAATTCGAATTCATGTACAGTATGTTAAAATCGCAATGATAGTTGCATCGTCCATGGACGACAAGAAACTACTGAACCTTGGGATAATTTCAGGAGTTTTTTGCTCAGCGAGCAAACGTTTGGATTTTATCCCTTGCGTGAGTGGCAGCTAAAGTGGATTGTTGGGGGATTAAGTTATATAGTATGACGAATTAAACTATCTGCCGTGTATAACTCGATTTGAAACTGAGTCGAAATCTTCGTTCTGGTATAAAACAGCAAGAAAACTGCAAAGGAGCGAAAACTTCCAAGCGTTCAAATATGCAACAAGGAAAAACTGAAGAGGTAGCCTTTTAAAAACTTCTCAATATGGATTGAACGACGTCAATCCGTGCATTGTCAAAGGCCTGACAATGCACAACATGGACCCAATGCATCAGCTGAAGAGGAGTGACTAAATAAAGTTGGACCGCACGAATAGAATCAACACCAAGTCTTCCGATACAATTCACCACTGAAATTAGCAATAACATTTGCAGTAGTTGAGGAATCGACCAGGTGCTTTTTGCGGGTAAAGCGAACTGCCATAATATCTGGTTGAACTTCCAATTAACAATGCATCAAAATGACCGCGGACCCGACTCGATTAAGCAAGGTCCGTCTGGAATATATTGCATGAACTCTTTATGAAAAATTATGTGAAACTGCTGTTGACAGGGCTGCGAATGAATTAAAGACATTTTTCTTGGCCGGCCAGCGATTATAAATAGATTAGGCCATTTCTGCCCAATTTTCTACTTTTCCGAAAAGTCCTTCCTGTATGCTCTACGAAGTACAACTCACGCGAGAAACCCTCTCATGCACTGTACCTATATTACCTAATATAAGGCTGATTATCCTAAAAGAATAACATCAGCATTCCATAAATTATAATTTTTGTAGACAATGCAAAAGTATCACTCATTCAAGATGTTTTCAAGTTTGCATGATAACATGAGATGGCAGTGGGTCCAAATGCATGGCAGTGCTGGGAAATTTTTACACACTTGTGCGTTTGGTTTGACCAAAGATTACTAAAGAAGACAGATTTGGCTGTGTACCCAAAGCTCACAAAAACGCAGGAAAGTTGAATCCACTTTGTTTGAAATCCCTAAAGACTAATACTATGGAAGGAATGTGAAAAATGCTACACAGCAGTGTGAAGGATATTTGTAGGAAATTTTTTCTACAAAAAAAATCTCTGGGATTCTTCTGAACTTTTCCTTTTCTGATCTTCTTGTTTTCTATTACGCATTTTGCAAATGAATCCTGGCATCACTGCCCTAACAGGTCTGACATTAAACTGCTCGCATATACTGTAGTTTCTATATTCCTCAAGAAAGTTGACTGAAATTTTATAGGAAACATATGAGCATCATACAATGTATAAAACTATATTTAATAAGGTTATAAATTCTACAAAAATTGAATACGAAATGCAGCATTAGATTGGTTTGTGATTTCTTTCCAATATGCCCTGAAAATTCAGTCGCGTTATTTCTGCTCAAGCAGTTAATGGTATAGTATCAGAGTACCAACATATTTACAAGAAGATAAAAATCTCTGAAAAATATTCCAAGATTGCCTCTGCTGGACCATTTGCTGCTTAGCAATGACGTTATTTAACCCTTGGACGGCAGCAGCCTCCTTTCCATCCCAGGGCTAAGTTGGACTTTTTCCTGATGGGTGTGCATTATATTTTTGCACAAGGTTATGCAACCCCTGCCAGGTGGGGGATAATGAAATGCTCTGAAAGTCCTGAGTCGGACTTTTTCCGTATTGACCTCCAGCCTGGGCTCCTGGCTTTCAAGCTTAAATTTAATCTTTGAATGGGGAAACAACACAAGGCCAGGGAAAAAAAGGGGAGCCTTGAAGCTTTCATTTTTTTATTTCCAGGTGAAATTTTTCTGTGGAAAATTAAAAAAATGCCAGGATTTTTCCCAACTTTGCCCTGCACACACTGTTGAGGTTTTTTAAAATTCCACTCTGGAGTGACACAAAAATCTGCAAAAAAAGTCCGACTTAGCCGCAGAAGGGCTAATTGTGTGATTTTGTCTCTCTTGTCTCTAAATGTGTAAAATAACAGAAATCATGGACGGTTCGGCATACTCCAGAAATATGTGCAGCATAAATCAGGATATGATGGTACTTTTTTCTATATCAAAGGCCATTGGTCCTGATCTGAGCCAGTTCCTGGTGTTCCCCAAGAGTTCAGAATTAATGAATAAGCTACAAAGGGTACCCGTCACAAGTCGATCCTGCAGGGAATTTTTGCATAACTTGCTGTTTTCTTGTCTCCTGAATGAAGGTCATAAATAACATTCCTGGTGGGACACGAAGTTAAATGCACATGCAGTTTTTACTAGCTCATTTTTTATTGGCTTTTAATGTTTTTATACAGATACTATACATGTTTATGGTATGTATAGTAGGCCTTTTTTGTGCAGAGAAAAATGTGTTCCAGCATATGCTGTAGGGAAACTGATGAGATCCTGAAATTGTCTGTACTTTCCTTGATATCACAAAATATGTTCATGAATTTGTGTAAAGGACTTTTTGTCTAACGGACTTGTCCCTTGCACAAATCAAGTCCGTTAGACGGGGGTTGACTGTATTCCTCAAGAAAGCTGACTGGAATTTGATAGGAAACATATGAGCATCATACAATGTACTGTATATAATACTGTATGTAATAAGGTTATAAATTCTACAAAAATGGAATACAAAATGCAGCATTAGATTGGTTTGTGATTTCTTTCCAATATGCCCTGAAAATTCATTCGCCTTATTTCTGCTCAAGCAGTTCATGGCAGAGTATCAGAGTGACAACATATTTACAAGAAAATAAGAATCTCTGAAAAATATTCGAAGATTGCCTCCTCTGGAACATTCGCTGCTTGGCAATGACGTTATCTAATTGTGCGATTTTGTCTCTCTTGTCTCTAAATGTGTAAAATAACAGAAATCATGGACGGTTCGGCATACTCCAGAAATATGTGCAGCATAAACCAGGACATGATGGTACTTTTTTCTATATCAAAGGCCATTGGTCCTGATCTGAGCCAGTTCCTGGTGTTCCCCAAGAGTTCAGAATTAATGAAAAAGCTACAAAGGGTACCCGTCACAAGTCGATCCTGCAGGGAATTTTTGCATAACTTGCTGTTTTCTTGTCTCCTGAATGAAGGTCATAAATAACATTCCTGGTAAGACACGAAGTTAAATGCACATGCAGTTTTTACTAGCTCATTTTTTATTGGCTTTTAATGTTTTTATACAGATACTGTACTTTACATGTTTATGGTATGTATAGTAGGCCTTTTTTGTGCAGAGAAAAATGTGTTCCAGCATATGCTGTAGGGAAACTGATGAGATCCTGAAATTGTCTGTACTTTCCTTGATATCACAAAATATGTTCGCTTCCTGCTTTTAAAATTTTTCCACATCTTGCACACTTCATTTTTTGAGCTGCATTAAATGCACAATAAAGTACACCGACTTCATCTGAAAAAAAAAAGAATGGCCCTCTATTGGCCCTTGCGTTGAAAATGCATGGAGGAGATGATGGACTTTTCTCAGGAAGTTGAGCGATAAAACGACATTCACGACCCACCACAGACTTTCAAACAAGAGCCAATGAATATTTACTTCCCTAAACGAAATACTGTACCTTTCACATCCTGACCGACCCACGATGCTAGAAAATATCAAATTTAATCTCAGTGCAACACAAGCGCATGTGTTGGTCTGCAAAGATCTTGAAGGTTGCGATTTCCTAACGCCAAAGGAATATTTCAGCAGCAATTAACTCAAAATTTTTTACGCATGCTGTATATTCAAATATACTCTGCTACTTATTGGATCAATTTCTATTGATAAGTACGTACTTGTATGCATGGCATAATAATTCATTGAATCTAAATCAATCGAGGAAGGGAATCTACGAATTTTGTGAGATCATCGCATGCGCTAAAATTAATTTTTAGCTGGAAGACTCCTACCTCGACTCAGCCTACAGCAGCATAACAATTTTGAAAGAAAATGTGACATGTGTGGAAAAACTTCGTAATTTGCTCAAGTACTTTAATTTGGTCTTCAGTCGATGCATATACATTAGTTCAATTCTATGATTTCAAGAAGCTATAATATGATCAATCCAGAGTCAATGTGCGGAATTCGTGCTTCAAAAAAGGTGGAAATGAGAATGGCTTTCATGATGAATGGCGTTGGTATACCTATCATCACTGACAATCATATTATTAAATTCAACATTTATTCGGTGAAAAACGAGAGTTCATCATGCGAGCTGTACAATATTGAGGAAATGAAAAATACAGTATTGTATTGTGTGGTTGAAGCAGAACCACCGAAGCAGAAACGTAATAACTCGAAATTACGTAAGTTATCACTTATGACATCCATCCCAAATGAAATACAAATAAGGAAATTTGTTAAACTTCTATCTTTTCCATTAATTTGGTGGGCCTGCCTTATTGCGTGCAGGCCTTGCAGGGTAATGTTCGTGAGCGTGTTCGAAGGTAATGAATAGTGCTTCAAATAATACATATGAAAGTCGATCTGGATGCATAATTTTAGATTCTCAATCTTCGTCAATGCCACGTACAAAATTATTTGAAGTGTGCTGTTTTTGAAAAGCTGAAGCATTTTCCCAAGTGTTCTTCATTGCTGGCAAAACCCAGAAAAAACTTTTTGTGCATGGCGTTCATTCCAGAAGTAATCTTGAAACCTTCATGGAAGATGAACAGAATAAATTAAATTGTGAAAAAATGCAGATATTTGGTGGTGAATTTGTATTCCTGTCAGAGGACAGAACTGACAAAGGGTTAAAGTTTAAATTAGAATTATTAGCTCAGCCTAGGATTTTAAGTAATGTGGGCTTCAGAGCAGGAGCCATGCATAAACACTCAATTCTTGTATATACAGAGGAGGTTTGGCCTATGCATCCCTGGCCCCTTCAGCCTCCCAAGAAATCACAGAACAGGCCTCTAAACTGAGACTGGAGTAAAGACTGACTGATAAAACACCAAGGTGGAGACTAGACTATATATCCCAAAGACAGAACTGAACAAGCAGATCACAAGGGAAAATACAGAGAAGATAAACTCCAGACAGCACACACAAGTCCTAAACAGAATCTAAAGCTCCTTCTTGGCTCGAAGGTGGCACTCAACTGTCATTCGAATTGTCCCCAAATAAGCCCAAGCTTTGGTGACTATCCTCTCCCTCCTCCAAGCCATCCAATTTGGCTCCAAGGAGTCAAAATTGCAGTGACTGCTGAGTCTTGTGTACCTCTTTAATTTCCTAATTTCGAATCTCCATATCTTTGTTGGACCACAACCCGACATTTTCTGTCAAGCAAAGGCTTTTGTTGAGTTCCAATTCTTCCTAACAAAGAAACATCAATAAAATTTTCGAATCTCTTTCATCCGTCTTCGGCAAAAACGCTGCTTTATTCGTTTCAATAACAGCGGTGTTTGTTGATCTCATCATCCGAAGTCCACAACTAAACTTCGTCAATACGTTGCAAAAAACGGTGCATGACACAATGCATTGAGAATCATGTCGTTGTTCCATCCAATACAGGAATACCCTTTAACATCAAGGGCAAACGGATAGAGTGATTTCTCATTAAAAACAATTGTGATGGATTCTGTAATTTCGTTTTGATCCGCAGAAATAGATACCCGTTTCTTAGCGAATCTTTGCTCAGCTTCTTACAGAATAATTTCGCAAAGAAATTTGTCGCGCAGGTCTGGAATGTCGCAGGCCTGATCCGACACTCCTTTTGCATCAGCCAAAACGTAAAGACAATTTTGCGAACTCCCTCCGTCATTTTCGTTGGCTTGCCACCAGATATCAGCAGCATTGACAGAGCTCCCTTCAAAAACAAGGAACGCAAGACAATGAATTGTGCTTTTTCACTTTCAATCGGAACAAGTTTTTCGATAATTCAATAATTAAATCAGAAAAATTCACCATGATTTGCCCGGACCCGATTATTTCGCGCTAAAATTTCTCGTGTTTATTGGATTTAATTTCTCTCTGGCCTAACTTTTGACAGGTGCAAAATCAAGGAGAGGTTTTACGCAGAATATGAAAATATTTAGATGATACCAATATCCACACGGCGATAATGTCTCGATTTTCAGAAAGCCTCATTGCAACGGATACATTTGAATAATGCATTAATGTAATTCAGGATCCCAAATTTACTACCATCAGGAAAGATCCAGGTTCCTTCGTTTTTTGAGTCCGTTCCACCGACTAGCATTCGTGTACGTGAAAGCGACAATTGCACTCGGTAGCCTTCAACAGCGGCAAAACTGGTGACAGTGACGACATTGGCAAGATTCCCACCTTCAGATTGGCAAATTTGTTGAGCTGCTTCGTAACTTGATACAGGCTCATGATGAAGGCTATAATATTTCCCAGGGAGGCTAGACAAATCATATCCGAAAGATTTACGACAAATGATTGTTATTGGCCAACTGGTTCGTGAGAAGAAATCGTCGTCCCATTCCAAGACGCCCTTATTGTTCGATGGGTTCAGCAGGGTTCCATCAAAATTTGGAGTCCCAGGGTACCAACGCTGAAGAGGATCGCTGCCTTTGTTGTTGCTGTTGAAAACGTCTCCTGGAAGAAATAGACATACAGTACATTTCTTTTTTGAGTTTTGGACACAAGGTGACTCTTCAAGCATTAATCAATCGTCGAGAAAATGACAAACTTCGTCGTGTTCACAACACTGAGATAAACTCAAAAGCATACCATCAACTGTGACCCATCGACCCACGGAATATGTTGATGAAGTTAACAGAGTCCCTGAGACGTACTGCTCGAAGGCTGGTAACATGCTCAGTACGATTTCTTGGTGTTCCTTCCGGTAACAGGGGGCAACTGTTGCCCCTTGTTCGTCACAATACCCGATATTTTCCGAAAATATTTTTTTATTTGCGTTGAAGATGTAGTATCTTCCGTCCTTCATCAAGGTGTAGTTGAATGGATTTGAGATCAAGACTATATTCGATATGCGGAAAAAGTGCATTTTTAACATTTGTAATATCACAAAATTTTTTTATTTGCGTTGAAGATGTAGTATCTTCCGTCCTTCATCAAGGTGTAGTTGAATGGATTTGAGATCAAGACTATATTCGATATGCGGAAAAAGTGCATTTTTAACATTTGTAATATCACAAAAGAACGTTCTTTCAAGGATTGCACTGATTTCAATTCAGACCATCAAATGCAAACATCGACTCACTGTGATAAATCGTCTCTTCGGGACTGGAACCCCAGCATTTTCGTGGGTACCTGTTAGCCGTTCAAGAGACTCTCCTTTGAGGCCTTTAAAAGCACTATGACTTGCGAAACGTTTGAAAAAAACGTAACGTACGGTACCGTGTAAGATCCTGACTAGGGTGACTGATGCTTGCCGTGGGGTCGAGAATGGTCCCATCGCCAATCCGGGAAAATGTCTTGCTCGACTTCATATTCAGCACGGGATGAATGCACGCATTCAGCAGTGCTAATAAAAGTGTAATTTTCCGTGGAATTCGAAGCACAAATAATTTCTCCATATTTTGATGACAGGAATACAATTGTTATATATGGATTATATGTGTTCAATTTTCAGTCCATATGACACAGTTGGATCCTCCTGCTGAAGTAGAGAAATAAGCACATTTTCTAGAAATCAGTTTTCCCGCCTTCAACAAGCAACCGCCTGTGTATGGTAAGGCGTACAAAACAAAATACTCGGCCTGCTTGAACTTTTCTTAGAAGATTTTTTGTGGAATACGTTTGATTCGAACCGCTGGAATGTAAAAATGATACACAGGGCTGTGTAATACAGCTTTTATTTTTCAACAGGACAAGAATCCGAATTCATTGCGAGAACAGCGATTCCTTTTTAGAAAAACTCACTTTTTCAGATTAGGGAAGCTTTTTCGCCAACGAACAGTTTTTTCCCCCAAAATTTTATGGAACACAAATTTTAATCCGGTATAGTACGTGTGTATGAATTGTTTTGAGCTATTCAAGCGATGAACACCTAAACTCCTAAAGGATGATTATAAGGCGAACTCTTTATTTCTAGGATACGGAGAATATTGTTGCAGAGAGCCTTTACATAGCGTTGATAGGAAACGCTATCAGCAGAGCCCAAAAAAATCGTAATATGTTACTTTACCGAGAAAGCCCCTGTATATACAGAAGATTGTTGCACCGTATTTATATTGAGAGAGACTCCACTTGTACAATCTATAGCATTGACAGCTTTGAAAAGGTTACAGAAATTTTCCTCGATTTTCTGTGTTCGATGACGACTTTTTTCATGATTCAGTAAAATGTAAAAACTCCGAGAGCCCTAAGTAAAAATTGAAAACAGAAATGTTAACACGCCGACTTCCATCGACTATGCAAACGAAAGGAACACTGCAAAATTCGAATGCGACTCGCAGTTCTTTACTCGCAACGAAGCGATCCCATGAAAGCGAAATGCGTGTCAATCGCTGTTGTACCGGGCTGTATTGATAAGATGTTGACCTCGATTCAATTACTCCATGTGTGTATTCTTCTTGATTTGAAAGCACCAAATGAGGGCGGTAGCCAAATGAATGCAAGCCCATAAGCTGATTCATTGGCTGTAACCCAGTGAAAAGGAATAATTATTTCGAATGATTATTTACTGTAATCGGTCGTAAATATTCCTTCAGACGTAGAAGCAAGATATAAATCTATGACACGGAACTATTCAAAATATTTCTTTTTGACATTCTCCTCGAAAATCCGTCCATTATATACCGTAAACTTTTTATGTTTGGAACGATGCTATAGTCAAAACTCTTGGTTGAATGAGCTTTGACAATTCGTTGATGGGATTGTCAAAATACGAATGAGCTTATGATCTTTTTTCCCCTGAAAATGGTAATTGAACTTTCATACACTACCAGGTGTTGCAGATGACCAAACAAGGATAGAAGAATTTGAAAGAAGCATTATATTCACTTTGAAGCTTAATTGACAGTTATTTGGTCATGATGTGTTTTTTGAATGAGATAATGGCACACATTTCAAAAATTCACAAGAGACATCAAATGATGCGATGAAGTGCGATCATGTTTCAATAAGTGCGATACAATCTTGGCGGAATAGTGACAAAATTCAAGAAAATGGGAGCAGCTCTCCAGCAGCTGAACACGTTCAGATTGCTTTGTAACACTGATTGCAACTTGAAAATAATTTTCCTGAGTAGAGGAATGGAATGATAGGCCATTGTCTCCTGCAAACATATCATCAATTAACACTTGCAGCACCGTCCCCAAATTCTGAGTCAAGAGGTTATCATGGTACTGTGATATTTGAACATCTGCAGTGGGTGTAAGGTTTTATTTTTAAGTGTTGGATTTTTACAAGCCTTACACCTGTAAAGAATTGGTTGATTTTGCTGAAATAAACCTTGTCGGCTATTTAATCAGGAGTAGAATTAAAACACGGTACTTGGCCGGTGCGCGAACCGACCGGGGAACTATTTCCCCACTAGCGCTGACCTTTTCTTTTCTCAATCAAACAGGGTAAGTACAATCAATTTGTACAAATAGAGGAATGGAATGATAGGCCATTGTCTCCTGCAAACATATCATCAATTAACACTTGCAGCACCGTCCCCAAATTCTGAGTCAAGAGGTTATCATGGTACTGTGATATTTGAACATCTGCAGTGGGAGGAATGACCAGTAGGATCCTACAGGGGTCTGGGGGGAATAATAAGGACGTTGTGTAATGTGTGTCTGTGGCCTTTTGCACCTTGAATTAATTTGCCTCCTTGAAAATGCATCAATTAACATTAAGTTGTCCGGATGGCCAAGTGGTCTAAGGCGCTGTGTTCAGGTCACAGTCTGGTTCTGCAGGCGTGGGTTTGAATCCCACTTCTGCAATCATTTTTTCATTTTTTGTTTTTTTGTCCTCACTGTGAACGCTCTACTACTTGATTATAGAAGCATCACAACCGAATTAATTTTTGAAGTCCAAATTCTTCTTGAGAGTTCTTATTCCTGATGGAGGTCTCCCTTTGAAGCTATTGGCGGCATGCACAAGACATTGGTAATGGATATTCCCAGGAACAAGACAAATTACTGCTGTTCTGTTTAGCAATACGTTCGATGCTCTGAAGTCAGAAGGAGTAAAGGATATATACCTGAAAAGTTCATAGAGCAATGACATAGGTTCATCAATTTAGAGCTGTGCTCCTCTCAACCTTTTTTTGAGCCCGCATGCAGGACCAGCAAGTTTCCATGAAATGTGTTGTGGACTCTCAAAAAAATAAAAATAAAATCTGTTGGCTGGGGAAGTTTCATACAATATATGCAGACTAAAAAAAATTCTTTTTGAAACATTTTTTTGCAATCAGATATTTCAAAATTTTCTGCTTTTTTTTAAAGAATCAAGCTAAGAACTGACAGAGCAACTGTAGTGGAATGTCTTTAAAAATGTAGTCAGTTGTGCTTACATAGGAAGATTTCTCAAAATGCAAGCTTGAAATAGTTTATTTCTGTGGGTGAAAATTTGTCTGAAGTGTTATTAGAAGAAACGGCAACTTTTATTTTTCATGAATTAATTTTCACTGCCATTTCCGTGCCAAATTTTCGAATACGAATACCAGGCTTCTTTGATATCTTTGAAAAGTTAACTGTTGAAAATTTTGTATCAATGGACCTAGCAAAAACCTTCCGTGGACCAGCGCCGGTCCGCGGACCACGGGTTGGGAGACACTGATATATAGATAATCATATCCAGGAAAAAAGGGGGAATTCGAATTCAAAACGCCGGATTTCTTATGCAATATTCGAAAAGCTCTTGTCGAGCGTTGTTAAACGACGATTTCGCAGAGGAACTTGTCACCCGCAATAATCGAATCACATGCGACATCTGTTAGTCCTGGGTCATCGGGGTAATAAGCGAGGCAATTTTCCAGTATTCCACCATCTGGCTGAGCAGCATTCCACTTTTGATTGGCATCGTTGATACTTGCGGCATTATAAACACTTCCTGTGAACGTGAAGCGAATGAACACATAAGTCTTTGAATGTGACGTTCGAAATGAAAAATCCTTGGCGCATTAAATAACTTGAAGCGAATTTATTTTTGCCGGTGTCTGCGCTTGGTCAATTCTCCTATAGGTTGAAATTGATTTCCTGGTTTTGATTGTTCCTAATTGATATCGTGATCTCTTCTACGCTTGTTCCCTCCACGATTGAAATGAGTGTAGTTTCGGAATATCACCCTTCAACCTGAAGAATATTTTCTCCCTGTTTTACCGAACAAGTGAAATAAACAATGTTCGGCAGCAGTTACACGACCGGGAAAATATTGCGCTGAATTGCGAAGTGTATGATTTACAGTTCTGAGGATTTGCCCGTTTTTTCTCAGTCTCAAGTATATTTTTCAGCGGAGAACCAGAAAACAAATATAAGTTTTTCAATACAATAGGTATGAAGGCATTTTTCAATAGATTTTCACCGGATTTGTTCCAAAATTGTTTTATGATTCGAAAAAAAATCAGTTGTGAATGACTTACCGTCAGGAAATAACCAGATTCCCTCTACGTTCATGTCCGTTCCACCAACTAGCATCCGGGTACGAGATAACATGATTTGCACGCGATATCCTTCAACAGCATCGAAATTCGTGGCTGTGAAGAGATTGGCAAGGCGTCCGCCTTCGGACTCGCAAATTTGCCGAGCTGCATCAAAATTCGACACGGGTTCGTGATGCAAGCTGTAATATTTTCCATTGATGGGAGACTTCTCGTAGCCGAACGTTTTCCGACAAAGGAAGGACACAGTCCAGTCTGTTCGAGTGTATGCATCGTCGTCGAACCAAATTTCTTCCTGATATTTACCAGGGATTAGCAGGGTTCCGTCCTCGTTGGGGGCCCCAGGAGCCCAATTCTTTTGGAGTGGATCTATATATCTGTCTTTATGGTTGAAGACATCCCCTGTGACAGAGAATCAGTATGAGAAAGCTTGCACAGAAAAGCATCTGTAAAGTTTTTCGGTAAATAATTATATCGCTTTTTTTTTTAATTAACTGACAACGCTGATCGATGCGGGTTTCAACATCATCAGCAGCTTTTTTCTATACTGTAAATAGAATACAGGGAAGCCTTGACGTGCAGACACCCCAACATGTGGATGATTGGACTTGGTAAAACTTGAAACTCAGAAAATCTTCCCCAAATCCAAAGACTGTCTTGATGTTATATGGACACTTGACCAGCATTTCCAGACAAATGGGAACAGTTATATGTCTCGTAATTTTTGATATCTCTTGAGCAAACAGAGCTTTTCATATTTGAAATATTTTTTCCTGTATGCACTATAATTAAAAATCCAGAACAGGTTAATTTTGTGCTTTTTCTTTCAGAGTTCTTCCCATTATCTGAACACAATATGGGAAAGCTTGTGCTTGTACTTTGATTTTTGGGCTTCTTTCTGCATCAAAATATGAGAGTCCGTTTTTTTCCTTTGCAGTGTTATTTTCTGCATCTTGAAGTTGAGAGAAACTATTTTATTCAATCTTCTCGGGGACATTTTCCTAATTTTTGATTAACAAGAGAATCAATTGAAAATATATATATGTATTCAGTATATTCATTGAAGTCCAAGGGAAGATGTGACGCAACTTGCGGAAATTCCAATAATATATCCTAATGGTCAGCTGAGGGTTCCTAGCTGTCCTGTGCTGGTGAAGTCAGGAATTGGGGGGGGGGGGGACATTTGAGTTTGAATGAATGTCACTGAAATGCCACCAGATTGCCAAGGCCTAAGTTGGGAAAAAATCTAGTTGCAACGAATCCAATTGTCTCAAGCAATCCCCAACTTTAATCCTATGCTGGGAATGCATGAAAAAACACAACCCACTCTGTAATTTTTTAAAGCAACATTTTCTGTATGATTCTAAAAAATTACACTTTTCCTGACTTAGGCCTTCGTACGAAAATCAGATTTTTAAAATTTGCAAAGCTCATGGAGACAAAATTTAGCAAACCCATCCCTACTTCGCCACACAAGGGGTAAGTGCCAATTGCTTCCGCATCTTATGAAGCCCCGCCGTAATATACCAGAAAGAAATCCATCCACGTACCATCAACAGTGACCCAGCGACCGCCAGCATAGGGCCTTGAAGTCATGTAAGTACCTGACACCCACTGTGTATAAGAATCTGCTGTGAAGAAGCTCAGAGCAATGTCTTTGTCTTCCTGCTTGTAACAGGGTGCCATTGTTGCGCCTTCGCTGTCGCATCGTTTGATATTGTCCGAGTACTTCACTTTGGTAGGATAACGCCCGTAGTAGCGTCCATTTTTAACCAGGACATAGTTGTACGGATTTTTGAACGACACTGAAAAGGAGAACGTGAAAAGAAATCAATAATGAACTATCGCCAGCATAGAGCATTGAATTTGTAATTTATTCATGAACGTTTCCTAAGACGGCAGGTGAACCCTCTACATAGTCTACATAAAGTAATTTTTTTCTGTACTGTAAGAACTTTTTTTTTTCATCCCATACGATTCTCTTCACATGTTGTAAGGGTTCTCTACAACGAAAATTTCTTCAATGATTTTTTTGGTCCACTAAATTTTGTCGTAGAAAGAGTCCCCTAGTATGTTCCTTTTTTTTCTTTTTTTGGTGATCCCATCTACAAAAATGTCCTCTGTATGAAGATTTATCAGTCCCGTAGGCCCAGTGTTCTCTCCCGGTGTTATATAGGGGCCCTATACAAGGCTTTTCTCTCTGCAATACACGTTTTCCTGGACTCTTGAATTGAATTGTGGAGAGTCCACCAGCATAATGTAACATATTCCAACAGCAGTGCACTTTCGATTCCACAAAAAATAATGATTGCGTACCTTTCGCCAAATATTCATGCTGGCGTTATACTACAAACTACAGTATATCAATTCAGAAAAAAACGAAAATCGTGAACTCACTGTGATAAAGGGTTTCGTCTGTGCTAGAATCCCAATGGAAAGCCCCCATGGATAATTTACACACTGTGTCAGAGGGGTTTCTGGGGTTAATCTTCACGCTAAAGGCCTTACACACAGTTCGTGCCTGGCAATGCATAGCACATTCCAGAACTGACCCTGTTGACACAATTTCCGAAGCGCTGACAATGGTCCCAAATCCAATTTTGGTAAAATATTTATGCAGAAACGTGTTCTGTGCAGTTTTTATGCACGCACTGTACAGAAAAATGATGGATAAGATTCTTCGGAACATCTTCTTCGCTGTATCAACAGGTTGCTTGATAATTCGCAGTGCTGATGATGAAAATTCTCATTCCTGCTTGAGATAATAGAAACAAAAAAGTCACAGCAGATTCAACAATATGAAAATTTTTTTCACAATTTTCAAACACTCGATCATCTGCATATTCATCAATGCTAATCCTGTAATGACAAGTTTAGAAATTCCTGTACACTGAAACGCATTCGTCATACAGTGAGACTTTTGTCCACTCACTGTCTAGTTCACTACAGAAATCAGATCGTCCTGCAGGATAAGAAACACACCACTAGATATCGATAACAAATTGTACTTCAATTGGGTAGTGCGTTCTGACATATATTTACACTGGTCCTTTCCAAACAGAGGTCGATGATCAAATGAGGCTGCGCGGAACCTCTTAGTCAATGGTTGCGCGCAATGCATGTCAAGTGGGCCCTGATTGGCCTATACAAAACAAAGGTGAAAAATGATCAAGTACACAATGGCTTCCTGTCACGCGGGACAGTATGGCCTACGGTGGCAGTTAATATACTCACAATGTTTCCAACTTACGAATTCACTTTGACATGGTAAGAACTCTCTTGTGAAATTGAAAAGAGTGATGGCTTCCGTAGAAAACGAACCCAAACGATAATTGAGCAGGCAGCTATATATGCGCTGTGTATAAAGGCGCCAAACTAAACACGGGGTCAAATTCTGACAATATATGTGGAAGAGCGAGCAAGCAGCGATAAAAAATAAATTAAAGTTTTCTGCAAGTTAATAACCCTGTTTTTTTTATAATTATCCCTGGAACTTCTTGAAATGCGTCAATGAAGAAGGGTTCGATTTTGTCCAAAGTTAGCAAGCACAGCTTGTATATAATCAATTCAAGGATTGACTGCATCATTATTCGTAATTTATACTAGGCGTGTCCTTGCATTTCTTCGAATCATATACTTAACCTTTGGGTCTGAAGAATGATGTGATACACTATTTGGACACATATACAGTATGTATATATATATATCATCATCCGTGGAAGTAAGTCATAAGATTTTCATATTTAAAAGTACATCGTTGCCAATACGTGATGATAACTAATGACGCAATTCTCCATAGAGCTTCTCCTGATGATCATTTCACGAAATGAAGAAGATTCCCCACGTATACTCATGTAAAAGTTGCTCAAAATGAACATGAACTTATTTTTCCTGACAAAACAGCTTTCCCCTTTCTCACTCGAATCAAATTTTGAAATTTTGAAGCAGTTTCAAAGATTTTCGATGATTCGGTGTGTTCAAATATTTGCCACGAATGGCATGGTGAATTGAAATCCATTATTTTTCAAAGAAGTACTGTACATTACCTTGCATTCGGTGGTTATTGCTGTTCCTAATGTATATAACGTTGACTGTCAATATTTCGAAATTTTATCATGTGAAGGGTTCCCCTTCCGAAAATTTTAAGGTGGACCATTACGAGACCTTTTGTTAAATTAAATGTACCTATGAAAGTAGCACAAATATATGCCGAAATTGGGTAATGGACCCCTTTATTGATCAAAAGACAACCACCGCTATCATCGGGTTCAACTTCCAATGAATAATTCAACAAAATGACGATATACATTACCTGACTTAAATATAATGGGTCCACTGTATCTATCTGGAAGAGCATTGCAATATTGCATGAAGTATTGCCGGGAATATATAACGAAAAAAAAAAAAACCTATTATAACAGGGTTGAGAAGGAAGAAAAGCCCTTTTCATTCGACCTCGAAAAAAATATCGCCCTTTTCGGCCCAATCTCATCTCTTTCCAGGAACACGAACCCGTTTGTTAATAGACTGAGTGTTGATACACGCAAGAAACATCGTATATGTCGTTGATACCGATAATTTTGCTGGAAGAATAATTTCAACCCCTGCTTCATATTGAGCGAGTAAAGTCGAGAGTATGCAAAAAAGCGGCGATCCGATCATTGCTAATTCTATCTCGCTCGACTTTTCAAACTGCCGATGAGCTTATTCACGCCTTTTTGGTTCCTAAAATCGAAAAATTGAAGCTAATAAACCCGGATTGTAGATAAACCTACACAGATGGTGCAAGAATAAGAGAGGTACGAAGTAAAATACTATCTTAAAGGTTTTAGTTGATCAATTGTGATCTGCATTTTTCAGATGAACCAGAAACGTTTTTCTACCTTTTCGTGCCCCTCATTTGACAAACCAGACCAATGACCGGTATCGACAATCGCATTTTATTCAATAAAAAAATATATCAAAAATATACTTTCAGTCGGTTAATCAGCATATCGCATTATATCAGAGCCATTCAGCAGAATTACGCTGGTTTTTTGCATACGTAATTTTATCATTCTATGACATGCATTTCGTAATTGTGAATGATATGCGAAAGGGATCGGCCATTTTTTGAACCAGGATGTTCGTGACAATGCTTTTGGATCGCCGTGAATTACAGAAAAAAAATTGAAGCTACTCAGCTTATTCATGCATTCTATGATCAATAGTGCTGTTCAACACACAAGGATATCCAGGATATAATTAATACAACGGAATTGAACCCCGCAATTTCACAAAGGCTAAAACTTCGACCGGAAATGAAGACCTTGCGTGATCATCCTTTTTCTTGGGATAGCTGTGGAGAACCGCGACAACGAATTCATCAAAGGCAAAAACTAGTGATTAAACTTTTGCTTCCTGCGTAAAAATAAATGTGCGTCACCATATGTGTTCAGAAAACTTTAAAGGGCGTTATGCGCTTCATGATCAACATGTGTATACCGAAGTACAGTATTCAATGTCGGAGGATATTTTGATACTTTGAATCATTTAAAGAAAGTATTCATCCCTACTTTTATATGCATGTACAACGTGTCAAATCATTTTTTTTTTTCAGAAAGAGGAAACAGATTGACAATTGCAAGGCAACACAGGTCCTTTACTGAGAATTAAAAGAACTTGGTGCATGACGTTATTGGAAAAAAAACTGAAGAAAACTCGGTTGTAAATCGTAAAAGACTGTAAATTTCTCGAATTTTTTGGAATTTATCCAAGTCACATGGTAAGTTTCGTCGGTTCTCTCTTGGAAATGTATGATTTCCACCAGATCAAGCAAAATTACTGTAAATTCGGAATTTTCAGAGATACAGGAAATGAAAACCCAAACATACAAAATTCTGAGCATATCCATGTATAATCTCTCTCCATTTTTCATCAACTGCAAATGAAATCCAAGACACAAATTGTGCAGCATAACTGAATTAATTCTTTGGATAACAAATTCATAATACCGGTTTTTGTGGGTTTATATGCAATCCTTCCAAGTCAAACTCCGACGTGAAGCATATCTGTTTTCGGTGGTTTTCAGGTAACCAGGCTTTTTGGCCAGATTCATTCAGCTTTACGAGCTCAAGTTCTCTTTCGAACTGTCCTCCAGGATTTGAGCTTTCCTCCTAAAAATTTTTCAATGGTATACCTGCCAGAAATTAGAAACAGAATATGTTATCTTCAAATCAGATGGATACTTTAGTTTTCAATGGATAGTGTATAGTAGTGCATTTAAATCAAGTCCACCTGAAAAATACATTTAGTAGGTAAGATTTTTTCTTTTTTACAAAAAATATTACAGATGAAAAACCCAGGAATTTTTTGAAAGAGGGGAGAACATTTTGAATGTTTCCAAAGTATGATTTGAAACTTTCTATCTGTACGACTGTCTGTGACCTGCCCCTCATTGTAATCCTTTGTTTAAAGTGCCATTACTACTTGAATAAACATGGCAATCTAATTGGAATTTCCCTGCATTAAACTGGATCATATTCTTCTTCTGGATTTTTGGTTTACTGTGTGCATTATTATGTGATCCATTTATATTAAAAGTACTTGTGTGTGTCCTTCTTCATTATGATGCATTCATAGTGTTGAATGGTGATGTATTTGAATTGTATATCTTTAAAAGAAGTTCAGTAAAATATACTGGAGTTGATGTAAACAAGTGCAGTACTGTAATGTGCCCATGTTTAACGAGCTGCCTTCAACACATGCGTTTTGGTGCCGCATATTGGATTGCCCTGTTGTATACCTCTTATTTGTTCATCAAGGGATGGAAGGTTTTTAGCAAATTTCTGTCAACGTGGTTTCATTCCGAAAAAAAAAAACGTTTGTAGATCCTAGCGTGTGCGATAAAATTGGCAATATTTTTATACGGCACACGTGATATATTCTGCTGATGTAAAAGATATGGGACGTATAGCATCCATACAGTGGCATGCACAAGTATCACATCCTTTTCATCCAAGTTTTTGCTTTGATTTTCTATGAATTGATACAAGTACATGTGCGCAGTCATTTGACCTTGACCTCACGCTTATTTTAAAACTGGAAGAGATTCAGCATTTGCATGTTTGAAAAGCAGCAGGGACGATGAATCGGACACCTGTTATCAATCTTGTTTCAAGCTATAATGCTTTACGTGAAATTGCAGTTTTCAACTTTTTGGAATAAAATCGAGATGAATGTAGTTTTTCAATTCTTTTGAAAGTTGACGCAGTAATGGAAGTAGCTTCTGCTGTATATTATGCTCGGAAGCGGTTAGTAATGATCATTCTGGTGATAAAGATAGTGCCTATTAGACGTTCTTCAGATGCATGAATCAATTTGAATGAGACCTCAATTTGAAAGAGAAGTATAGCATTCATTTTTGAAATAAACTGCATATTGTTTCTGGTTACAAGGCCAAGATTTTTGGATGATGATTTTTGATGGCCAGGATGAAGGGCAGTTTTGTGCAGCTGAATGTCTGGTTTTCTGCATTGGCAAAGAGGACCTGCAGAACAAGATTCCTATGGTGCAACTTCAATCCTATTATATTGGGTACAGCAGATGCGCAATTTTATTCCCAACATTTGGTAGTAGCTGTTATCATTGAATGAAAAATAGAACAATAGTTTTGCGTAAGTTCGGCTCAAAAGAGTCCAAATTGGCTCAATTTGGCTCAAAGGAGTCCAAATTGGTTTGTTTGGTCAGCTGCCAGTTGGTCAAACCATGGTCACGCACCCACCAGCTGGCAAACACCAGTCCCTCCAACCCCCAGCTTGAGCAGTGCTTGGTCTCCCAAATCCCCAGCCCACCAAAGGGCAGTCTGGTCACTGGATTGTAGGGGCACCCCAACAATTGGGTGACTAGAATCCCATTGATTCTAAAATTCTGGTTGCAGTGACTTTCCAGGCTTTGGTGAGTAGAATGGTTTTCTATCACTTTTTTTTTCAAAATTTTGGCAATGTTAGGTCTGGTTAGGTCAGTTTATGTTAGTTTTGTTTAGGTTAGGTAAGGTTGTTTAGTTTTGTTTAGCTTAGATTAGTTCAGGTAAGGTTAGTTTAGGTTTGGTTTAATGCGTTGTTTTTGTTTTGTGAAAATTTTTATAAGATGAAATTTTGTACAGAAAATAATCTGTGGTAGGAAACCATTCTGCTCACAAAAGCCTGGAAATTCACTGCAACCATGATTTTAGAATCAATGGGATTCTAGTCACCTGATTGTTAGGGTGCCCCAAACAATCAGGTGACGAAACCCTGGTTTGGTGGGCTGGGGATTTGGGAGACCAAGCACTGCCCCAGCTGCGGGTTGGAGTGACCAGCAGAATTTGCCAGTTGGCAGGTGTGCAACTGTTGTTTGACTAACTCACGGCTGACGTGGAACCCCTAATTGGACGGACTGCTGACCTTGCACATCAAGTTCAGGTGCTAGGATGCCCTGCTTCCTGTGGTGGTCCCCAAAGCCCAAGCTGGTACCCAAATAATTTTGATGCCCCAAGCTTTGGTGACTCTCTTCTTCCTCCTACTCACTCTCCAATTTGTCTCAAAAGAGTCAAAATTGGAGTGACTGCTGAAGTCACATATCCAGTTCATGCCCTCGGATGTCTTGCTTTGTTTGGAAGCGGAGAAACATCTAATGGCCGGAAAATTCCTACACTATTTTCCTAATAGAGCATCCTATAACTTTGTTCTTTTGCAAAATTGTAAGTGATGCGTGTTTTCTGTCAAACAAAGGCATTTTTGAATTCCAATTCTTTTTAACAAAGAAACAACAGTCCAATTTTTGAATATCTTTCATTTGTCTTCGCCAAAAACGATGCTTTCGTTTTCAATCATAGTGGTGTCTGTTGATCTCATCATCGGAAGTCGACAACGAAACTCCGTCAATACGTTGCAAAACACGGTGCAAGATACAATGCATTGAAAGTCATGTTGCTGTTCCATCCACAAATTAGACTCTGGTACACACGAAACCCCTTCAATATCATGGGCAAGCGGATAGAGTGATTTCTCACTAAAAACAATCGTGATGGATTCTGTAATTTCGTTTCGTTTCGATCAGCCGAAATAGATTTCCGTATCTTAGCGAATCTTGGCTCAGCATCTTACAAAACAATTTCGCAAAGAAATTTGTCGCGCATGTCTGGAATGCCGCAGGCCTGATCCGACACTCCTTTTGCATCAGCCAAAACGTAAAGACAATTTTCCGAACTACCTCCGTCATTTCCGCTGGGATGCCACAAGATATCAGCAGCATTGACAGAGCTCCCTGAAAAAAAGCAATGAATTTCACTTTCTCGCTTTCAATCGGAGGAAAATGTTCAATGATTCAAGAATTAAATCTACAAAAAACCGTATGATTTGCCCGGAACCGATTATTCCGCGCTAAAATTTGTCATGTTTGGATTTAATTTATTCCCGGCCAAACTTTTGACGGGTGCAAAATCATGGAGAGGTTTTATACCGAAAATGAAATTATTTCGATAATACTAATATCCACACGGTAGCAAAGTCAGGATTTTCGGAAACCCTCATTGCAACGGATAAATTTGAATAATGAATACATTCAGGATCCCGAATTTACTACCATCAGGCATGATCCAGGTTCCCTCATTTATCGAGTCCGTTCCACCGACTAGCATTCGTGTACGTGAAAGCGACAATTGCACCCGGTAGCCTTCAACAGCGGCGAAATTGGCGGCAGTGACGACATTGGCAAGATTTCCACCTTCAGATTGGCATATTTGTTGAGCTGCGTCGTAACTTGATACAGGCTCATGATGAAGGCTATAATATTTCCCAGGGATGCTAGACAAATCATATCCGAAAGATTTACGACAAATGATTGTTATTGACCAATCGGTTCGTGAGAAGGCATCGTCATCCCAATCGAAGACGCCCCCATTTTGCGACGAGATCAGAAGGTTTCCATCAAAACCTGGAGTCCCCGGGTGCCAGTACTGGAGGGGATCGCTGCCTTTGTTGTTGCTGTTGAAGACGTCTCCTGGAAGAAAGAGACGCAAACAACTTTTTTTTTTTTTAGCTCTGGACGCAAGGGGACGCTTCAAGCATTAATCAATCGTCGAGAAAATGACAAAGTTCGTCGTGTTCACAACACTGAGATAAACTCAAAAGCATACCATCAACTGTGACCCATCGACCCTCAGAATATGTTGATGAAGTTAGCAAAGTCCCTGCGACGTAATGCTCGGAGGCTGGTAACATGCTCAGTACGATTTCTTGGTGTTCCTTCCGGTAACAGGGGGCAACTGTTGCCCCTTGTTCGTCACAGTACCCGACATTTTCCGAATACATTTTTTTATTTGCGTTGAAGATGTAGTATCTTCCGTCCTTCATCAAGGTGTAGTTGAATGGATTTGAGATCAAGACTATATTCGATATGCGGAAAAAGTGCATTTTTAACATTTGTAATATCACAAATAAAAGCACCCATGGACAATCGGCAAGTTCTCTGAGAGGAAACTCCGGAAATTTTCGTGATACTGAACGCTTTGCAAACTTTTTTTGCATTGCATGCCATGGCACATTCTAGGACTGATCCCACTGATATGCTTGCCGTGGGGTCAAGAATGGTCCCATCGCCAATCCGGGAAAATGTCTTGCTCGACTTCATATTCAGCACGGGATGAATGAACGCATTGAACAGCAGTGCTAATAAAAGTGTAATTTTCCGTGGAATTCGAAGGAAAAATAATTTCTTCATAGTTTGATGGCAGGAATACAATTGGTATATGTGGATTATGTGTTCAATTTTTAGTGCATACGACGCAGTTGGATCCTCCTGCTGAAGTAGAGAATGCGCATTTTTTAGAAATCAGTTTTCTCGCCTTCAACGAACAACCGTCTGAATGCGGTAATGCGTACAGCACTAAATACTCGACCTGCTTGAACTTTTTCTAGATGATTTTTTGTGGAATACAGTGGATTCAAACCGCTCGAATGTAAAAATGATACGGAGGAATGTCTACTACAGCGTTTCTTTCTTTTCAACAGGACAAGAATATAAATTAATTGTGAGAACAGCATTTCCTTCCTTTAAAAACTCATTTTGTTAGATTAGGAAAGCTTTTTCGCCGATGCGCAGCTTTTTTCATTCCAAAATTTTATGGAACACAATTTTCAACCCTGTAGAACGCGTGTATGAATTGTTTTGAGCTGTTCACGCGATGAACACCTAAACTCGTAAAGGATGATTATGGCAAACTCTCTATTTCTACAATGAGATTCAAAAATTAAGGAAAATGTGTAGTACAGAGAATATTGTTGCAGAGAGCCTTTATATAACATGAACAGGAAACGCTATCAGCAGAACCCAAAAAAATCGTAATATGGTACTTTACAGAGAAAGCCCCAGTACTCTATAGGTCGAAAAATATTCGACCTGCTTGAACTTTTTCTAGAAGATTTTTTGTGGAATAGGTTGGATTCAAACCGCTCGAATGTAAGAATGATACGCAGGGATCTTTACTCCAGCGTTTTTTTTTTCAACAGGACAAAAATATGCATTAATTGTGAAAACAGCATTTCCTTATACTGTATTGAAAACTCACTTTTTCAGATTAGGAAAGCTTTTTTGCCAATAAACCGTTTTTTATATTCCGAAATTTTATGGAACACAATTTTTAACCCTGTAGTACGTGTTTATATGAATTGTATATTTACGCGATGAACACCTATAAGGATGATGCAGGCGGACTGTCTATTTCTTTAATGAGATTCCAAAAAGAAGGAAAATGTGTAGTACGGCGAATATGGTTGCAGAGAGCCTTTATAGAACAGCATGGATAGGAAACGAAAAATCGTAATATGGTACTTTACAGAGAAACCCCTGCATAGAGAAGATTGTTGCACCGCATTTATATTGAGAGAGACTCCACTTGTATAATTTATAACTTCAATAGCTTTGAAAAGGCTACAGAAATTTTCCTCGATTTTCTGTGTTCGATGACGACTTTTATTCATTATTCAGTAAAAAGTGAAAACTCCAAGAGCCCTAAGTACAAGTTGAGAACAAAAATGTTAATATCACGCCGACTTCCATCGACCATGCAAACGAAAGGAACACTGAAAAATTCGAATGCGACTCGCAGTTCTTTACTCGCAACGAAGCGATACCATAAAAGCGAAATGCGTTTCAATCACTGTTTTACAGGGCTCGTTTCGAGATGTTGACCTGCGTTTCAATCACTGTTGTACTGAGCTCGTTCCAAGATGTTGACCTGCGTTTCAATTACTCCATGTGTACATTCTTCTTGATTTGAAAGCACCAAACGAGGGCGGTAGCCAAATGAATGCAAGCCCATAAGCTGATCCATCGGCTGTGACCCAGTGACAAGGAAGAAATATTTCGAATGGTTATTTACTGTAAATATCGGTCGTAAATATTCCTTCAGATGTAGAAGCAAAATATAAATTGATGACATGGAACTATTCAAAATATTTATTTCTGACATTCTCCTCAAAAATCTGTCCATTACAGTGATACCAGACTTCATTGATATATTTGATAAGTTCACAATTGAAGAATTGTCATCATGGACCAAGAAAAAACGTTTGTGCCCAGCAAAGAATTGGGACATTCCAAATTGCGTTCCCAATGCGTTGCCATGCCATTAAGCAAAAACATTGCAGCAATGGCAACTTGATCACCACTCAATGCTTTGCCCCCTAATGTTGGCAGAAGACATTTTGAAATGGGCTTGGAACCCATTCTCTACTGGGTTGAATCCATTGAGCCTTAGAGGCAGTAATAAAAAGGCAAGTACAAGTTGAGAACAAAAATGTTAATATCACGCCGACTTCCATCGACTATGCAAACGAAAAGGAACACTGAAAAATTCGAATGCGACTCGTAGTTCTTTACTGGCAATGAAGGGATACCATAAAAGCGAATTGCCTTTCAATCACTGTTGTACTGTGCTCGTTTCAAGATGTTGACCTGCGTTTCAATCAATGTTATACTGAGCTCGTTCCAAGATGTTGACCTGCGTTTCAATTACTCCATGTGTGCATTCTTCTTGATTTGAAAGCACCAAACGAGGGCGGTAGCCAAATGAATGCAAGCCCATAAGCTGATCGATGGGCTGTACAACCCAGTGACAAGGAAGACATATTTCAAATGGTTATCTACTGTAAAAAGCGGTCGTAAATATTCCTTCAGATATAGAAGCAAAATATAAATTGATGACATGGAACTATTCAAAATATTTCTTTTCGACATTCTCCTTGAAACTCTGTCCATTACAGTGATACCAGACTTCATTGATATCTATGATAAGTTCACATTTGAAGAATTGTCATCATGGACCAACAAAAAACTTATGTGCCCAGCAAAGAATTGGGACATTCCAAATTGCTTTCCAAATGCGTTGCCATGCCATTGAGCAAAAACATGGCAGCAATGTCAACTTGGTCAAGCAAAAAATCTTTGAAAAATGGGGGTTACTTTGAGCATAACCCTAAAATCTAAGAGGTAATGCTCAAAGCAACCCTCATTTTCAACGATTTTTTGCTATGGTCATAACTGCCTCCAAATAATTGTTGAAGCCTGCAATTCAGATTTCCTAAAAATATTGAGATGAAAATTTTCCCTGAAATTGAAGTTTTATCTGGATTTCCCCAACCCCAAAATTTTCAAAAATGTTGGTTTAAGTCAATTTCTCAGAAAGTGTGCATTCCAGGGTTAAAAATTGCTTCCAAGTGAGCCTAACCCCTCAGATTTATTTCAACAGTTATTGCTTCTACAAGGGCTACCCAGCAAATAATTAGGCTATTCTGCCAAACACGAGTTATGCCTACTTGGGACTTCAGGAATAATAGGTGGGCATAATAAAATGGCATAGTGAAATGCATTGCTGGTATGCGTTTCTTTTATGCCCACCCAATACAATCAGCATTCAATTTTTTTAAACAAAAAATTATAAAAAAATACACAAAAAATTGTGAATAGATGCATTCCCTTGCTGCTGCAGTTTTCATACTCTTTTATTTTGATTAATCATGTCATGTTGCTTTTGTACATGTTTGGTAATGGTGAGTGTGTGCATAATTCAATGCTAATAACCTAGGGGGGATTTGAACTTGTAACCACAGATCTTGTTTCAGTCCCCATACTGGGTGTGCTACTGCTACTTAGCTCATATTAGTTCCCAGTATGGGAACTGTAATATACAAGAGTGCAATGCTGTCATCAGCAAGAGTTCCCACTCTGGCCCATCACAGCATTGCAATGTCAATCCAAAAGTATGGATCTGAATTTCAATGCTGTTCTGGCAACACGGATCTGCACTACCAGATCTGCATTACAATTGCTGTGATTGGCCAGAGCAGGAACTCTGGCCAATCTATTGCGTGACTCATACCACAGTTGTGTACTGCCAGTATAATACCGGCAGTACACAACTGTGGTATAATACCAATGTATTAGTCCTGCTGTATAATACCATGGGACTGGTTTGGCCAGAGTTCCCACTCTGGCCAATCTGCTGCAGTAAAATACCTTGGTTGTGTACTGCCGGTATTAAACCTGTGGTACACAACCCATGGTATTATCCACAGTTGCACCCCTGATATACAACTGCAGTATAATACCTAATACAGTGGTTGTATACCAGGGGTACAACTCCCATATTATCACTGTGATTGGCCGTGGTATTATCACTGCAGTCAATCACAGACTGGCAATGCAGATCCATTAGTATGGATCTGCCTTGCCAAACCATGGTTTTGTACTGCTGGTATAATACCAGCAGTACACAGTATTATAATATACTGTGGTTGTGTAGCACTGGTATTATACCAGCAGTACAAAACTGCAGTTCTGGCAACGCAGATCCATTCTACCAGATCCATGTTGCTACCTTGTGATTGGCCAGAGCAGGAACTCTGGCCAACCAAGGCCTGTGGTATTATACCACTAAGTTCTGTATTGCCAGTATAATACCGGCGGTACACAACCTAAGAACTAATACCACTGTTGTGGTATTGTAACAGGCAGGCATTTCAACACACCTGCCTGTTACATCACTCAGGTGTTTCAAAATGCTTGCCTGTTACAAAACCAAAAACTGTTTCGTTCAGATTTTTCTGGGGTTTTTTGGTATTGTAACGGGCAGGCATTTCAAAATGCCTGCATGTTAGAATACCAAAAACTGCTTCTTTCAGATTTTCCTGGGTGTAGCAGGCAGGCATTTCAAAACTCCTGCATGCTACATTCAAGAAGTATAGGTGTAACTATAGAATGCATCAAAAATGCATTCCCAATGTGTTCCTAAAGAAGGTTTCAGTACACCTCCACCCAAGAAAAAATAAATAAGGCATTTCAGAAGAAGCTGGGCATAACAGTTATGCGTAACAAATGCTTTATGTAATGCATAACTGTTATGCCCAGCCCTTTGTGTAACAGATTATTTGTTTGGTATGGTCAAAGCAGACACATTTTCAGAAAATTCTGCTTTGAGCATAACCCCCCTAGGTGCAATGTTGAAAAATGTGTGCATTGATGATTTCAACCTGTGGATTTTTGTTTCAAACCTCAAGCTTAAAATTTGAAATGCAGGGGTTATGCTCATGGGTAAATCAATTTTCAAAAAAAATTTTCTGTAAGCCCAACCCCCTTGAAAAAAAATTTCAAGCCTCCAATTTACCCTACCTAAAGTTTAATTTAAAGCCTAATTTTATCCTTTTAATCATGCCACTGTCTGAAACTCTTTAAAACACACAACTATTTTTTTCCTAGAAAAAATTGATTTCTTCAATTTTCTGGAATGGATTAAGCAATTTATCATACAAGTATATGGGAAATTGTGCTTTGCATAACAAATGTTTTGTACTACGAACGTATCCCTGGAATGGATGATGTTCATAGTTCAAGGTACCACTGAACTTGAAATTGCTGTATAGTAGTGTTATTCAGTCATACAAATATGTTTTGTACAGTACTGAGATCCACAAAATACAAGGAATCAAAAGATTCATCAGAACCAAATTCCTGTGCACTTATGTCTCACAGAGCGTTCTGAAGAGAAATTTTCTTGTCACTACTCCACATAGCTTCACTGAAAAGTTCATACTGTACAGCAGGGGTGCCCAAGATGCAGCCTGCGGGCCAGCTCTGTCCCGCGGAGGCTTTTCATCTGGCCCGAGGAGCCAGCACAAAAAATCTCCACAAAAAATTAAGACCCTCAAAAAGGAAAAAACTACTAGTTTTTCAAGACGTCTTCAGCCTGCAATTTTGATTAAGAATTTATTAGGGCTTCATAAATTCTGTGATGATTCCTTCTAACCAAAAGGAACAGTTTGCATTGCTTTGTGATGTCAGTCTTTCTGTTTTTCAGATTAAAGGACAGGGTTTTGCAATTCTGTAATTCAAATCCTACCCCAGCATTTTCTGTTATGTTTTCAATTTAATTGAATATCTTGATGAGGGAAAGATATATAGCAGCTTAATTTTATTAATAGCATGAACAAAAATAGACCATCATGTAAAAATGAAAATATGAAGGGATATGGACAAATTTATAAAAGACAATTCAACACTGGGCCAATTGAGATGGAAAATATGAGTCAGCATCAATGTGAAACAGGGCCAATTTGAGATAGAGGACCAATTTACCAATTTGAGCCAGGGTGATTTAGTGATAGGGACACTTGGAGACATGGACATTTAGATACAAAGACAATTTGATGCTCTCCTGAAGCAACTCTGCACAAAATATGTTTCTTTCTTATACACTTATTTTCTGGTTTTCTCCAGATTCTTAGTGAATCTTAAGGAGTTTTCAATTGCACTAAAATTTTAGGTTGTCCTCAGATCCCCCCCCCCCCCTCCTCAACTCTGTACATCACATTTTTTATATTGCACTTAATTTGCTTTTTTGGCTTTAGCATGATTCAGTTAGCAAATGTTTATTGTGCTTTAGAAGTAAAATATTTAAAATGCTTATAGCTATACACATTCCTTTGATTGGTTGTGTGCAATGGATTTATTGTGTTCTGGTATGATTTTAGGTGTATTACAATATTTAACAATGGGCCAATAGAGGAAGTGAGGAAAGACAAAGTTGGTGTTTTGAAGGACCTAAAGAAACTTCTGGTTATGCTCATGGGATGTTCATTCATGTCACTTCTTGACCAAGCAGGGCCATTTTTGTTCACTTTCACACCTTTAATATTAGATATCAGGGAGAAACACAGGAGCATCTTTTTGAAAATCCTTCCATATCAGAATGTCTCATATTCTCTCTGCCTCAAAATGCCTCTGCCTTGAATTATCCTTGCCTCCAAACCTTTCTGCCTCAAATTGTCCCTCTCTCCAAGAATTGCTGCCTCAAATTGGCCCTGTTTCAAAATGCCAGTCTGGATTTATCCTAGATTCAAATGTGAATTTAACTGGCTTAGTGATTGACAAAAGCCTCATGGAAAATCCCCCACTATTACCTAAACTTGATGCCAGACACATATCTTGGTTTTGACTATCCCAAAAAGGCCATGAACATTTCCAGGTTGAGAGGTTGAATGAATGCTTCTTTGCATTAAGAGCCATTTTAAAAATTCTTAAGAAAGGTTATGCATTCTGTAAAATCATTACATTGACACAATATTTTCTCCACATTAGTTACTTTCTGAAACATACGCTTATTCTTGTCTCAGCAAAAATTATTCTCAGCATTTAAATTCACTCATAATTTTCACTTACTTATTGCTTTTGGACTTTGGTTGAATCTTTTTGAAAAGTTTTTCAGATTAAATTCTTTGATTCCATTAAGAAAAATCCAGTCATAAAGATGAAGATACAAGTTTAACTGTATCAGTAAAAATGAAGCAGAAAAGTTTGTAGATGAAAAAAGTCAGGTATCCAGATGATGAAAATCTTGAAATACTTATTGAACTTGATTATAGACTAGAACTTGATTGCTTATAAATTAGAATAGTTTAAAGTTAAACCATCCCAGAAATTCATGAATTATATACAATGTATTAGACACATTTCTTCCTTTTTTCCATTGTGGCCCACATAATGCTCTTCTACTTCAATGTGGCCCTTGGCCACTTCTGAGCTAGGCACCACTGCTGTATAGTGTGCTGCTCTGCAAAATTCGGAATTGGTCGCTGACTCCCATGGAGCATGCCTTGCACTGCTTGATAGGGATTATTTGGATGTTCAGTAGGTGTCGCTGTTGAAAAAGCGAGCTTTAGTTCGAGGTCTCGTTCCCCTCGTTCGCAGTGTACAGTACAGTATATGCAATCTTTGACGCATGTGTACAACTACATAAAGCTCTATGAATGTGCTTCTTCTTCCTAGTAGGTGTCGCTCCTGCTTCGAGCTCAATCTCTCAAAATTTCTTTGGGTCACCAATAAAAAATTTGGTTTGAAACTCTAATCCATACGCAGAACATGGGGGTGGGGCTTTTGGCAAGTGGGTAATGGCAGCTTTTGACTTAGGGGGCGTTTTGTTTGGTCCAGCAAAAGATATACTGGAGTTCATCCCACGCAGACAGTATATTTTTATATAATGCAATGAAGTGATCATCGCGATCTTTCTTTTTGTTCTGAATGCTCCAGACGTTAGTCTTAAAACTTCTGACTCGCACGAAAAATGTTTTAACGGAACAAGATGATTTTAATTACTTTTTGAATGGAAAGAGGGGCTACTTCTCAATGCATGCTGCTGTTGTGGGGACTTTCATACTCTAATATTAAATTTTACTTGACTGGATCTTATATTAAATAGCGAAGACGGATGGACTCTTTCCTCAACACCAGCAAGAACTTTTATCCTCAGGAACAACGATCTTGTCTACAATGATTTCATTTGAATGAAAAAATTTGTATTTGTTGGTTTCCTTCCAAAGTTATAGGGTTTCACTACTACTGAATTCTCTCTACAACGGATTCTTCAGTCTCTTGAATGTCGTTTTAGAGAGAATCCACCGGTAAAAGAGCTTCTCTTACTATCTCATTAACGTCATGAAAAAATAACCGCAGAACAACTATTTGTGACGCAACGGAATACAATTCCTATTCTTTTTGTGTGCCCGCAAAGCAAAATCTCGTCTCGTCTACGGATAGAAGCTTATTATATAAGCTCATCCTCACTGTGAGCTTAGGATCTGCGAAAATATTTTTTGCGCACGTTTTTTTCCCCGCAGATTGAACGAATCTTAGCAGGAGATATCCGCACACGACTCCAAAAGAACGCATCGACACCTGCTGTGCAGCGCTAATGAAGCGAACTGAAGTAATTTTTCCAAATTTGAAAAAAAGCATTCGGCTGTCAATACGCACACATTTGGGAAGAAATTGGTTTAGTCCTAGTCGGAGCTATACATAGGAATCCTCAGAATTAGCGTCACACAGCGAGAGGAAATAATGTGGCGTTGAAAGGAAAGGCAGCCACTCGCATGTAGAAAGGATGAGCATTCTGAGACGAGTTCGTCGTACAAATACACATGCTGAATTCCAGCAGCTTTCTAGGCTCATCAGCATGCATATATGCGAGGTGAACATGTTGGATTCCTCCAACGATGGGCTACCTGTTCTTTTGTGTACACTAAGCGTTCTATTTTCAGCATATGTGCAGCGCAAACTGGCCAAATGTCTGTTCCTGCTCAAGTGGGACCGTTCTGGACTTATGCTGAGCCATTGGGTAGATCTTGCGTGGAAATTAGACGAGATAATAGGAAAACGTCTCGTGAATTCGCAATAAGTGTCGCGAAGAAAATGATTATGGAAAAAGGCGGCGACACGAGTTTCTTGATTGATGGGTTTCAATCGGCACTGGATTTACAGCATCCAAATATCGGGATGGAAAGGCAACACAAAAATTCTTACGGAAATGGATTTTCACGGTACAGCACTTAATTCATTCGCATAATTCATGAGTTATTGCGGAATTTCTGGATCAGAACGAATGCTTCTGGTTTTATCTCATTTTTGAAAGAATAAAGTATGAACTTTAAATTCGGATCCAAATATATCGCTTGAATGCTGTGAATTCCGTGGACTTCGGGTCATTTTCTTCAAATTCTTTTCGAGACTTTGGCTTTTTTGCTTTTACATTTGTAATACCGTAAAACATTTCACGGTGAGGTGTTTAACATTGAGGCAGATGTGAGGTTATGCAAGCATACTCGCAACTTCAAGTGCGGTCGGATCTGAACAGCTCTATAGTTCCCGTTGAAAAATTTTGGTGTTGCAAATATTAAAGGCAGAATTTGACCGGTGCCATACGAGGGTCTGGTTCAGGAATAAAAAAGAACGTCTGCTAGCGTGCATGTCACATTCGCACTTTCTTATATTGGCGAAAATAAAATAGAATATGAGGTAGGTTTATTAGCTGACTTCCTTAATTCATGTTCAACACACGTAGGAAGAATTTGTGATTATGTTATTAATTTGAACATCAAGAGATAACTGCAGAAAATGTGTGCGAGGAAAAGCATGACCTTGCAATAAAAAACCTCTTTTTATTTTATAACCTTATGCTATTCTTTTTTTTGAAAACCTTCTTATATTTCAAATCTATTTTCAAGTTCTTGTCTAAATTTCTTTAGAAATGATGCGACAAAAATCTTTCCAACTTGACGGCTTTCCTGCTCTAACCTCCATGAGAAGAATTTTCTGGAGGCATTTTGGCTTTTATTTTATTGACACAGGAATGAGAAAAGCTATAAAAAATTATTTTACAAAGTGTTTTGAAAATCCTTTCATCTTATTCAGAGAGAAATGTAAAGCCCAGAATATCACCAATCACAATTTCCCTTAATTTTGCCTTTTCCACAACAAATCTTCCTGAATTGATTATTTTTGTTGGTACCTTGGAATTTGACCTGAATGGATTTGAATGAATTTATTTCTGCATTATGCAGTTCCTCTTCAGATAATTATTCCACCACCCGATTGATCATTGAAAAAGCGGACAAAATTGAGTTTGCGCTTGAATATTTTTTATTTTCAAGGTTCCAGTAGCGCTTTAAATACACTCAACTTAAGACAATTGTAAAATTGTCCTGCCCGCTCTTTGGCTTATGTAATTTTACTGGAGATGCTGCCAAACCAATTCCGGATCCCTGACTGCTATTATATACATAGTCTCAAAACTATAAGAAGGTTTCAAGCAAGTGCAATCGAAAAAAGTAATAAAAACAGTCCTTTTTATTGATTTAACCCCAGAAAGTGCAGTTTGCAGCATGAGGTTTGCTGAAAAAGTAATTGAAAACAATTTTTCCACGCCAATTTCCCTTTCAAAAGTTGGGCAATTATAATTTTTTGACACAATGTTTTCTCAACATTGCGTCAATTCAGGGGGTTTTATGCCAACTTTGGAAGATACTGGAATTTGAGTGAGTGTATATTTGTGTACTTAATCCCATTGCTGTAAAATATTTGCGCAGTTGTGATCCCCGCTTCGTCTGCGTGCCTGCACCATCAGCGCACTCCATTCCTCCACGATGAGTACCACCACACATACTACAGGGATCCCTCGTGGTGACGTATGAGGCTGGTGAGCCGCGCGAAGGGACCGAGATTCCATTCCGTGACGCTTCGGAGCGCTGCGTGGACGTGTGCCACTATCCACCAAAGTATTTCCCATCTCGCGTTTTTTTTCCCGTTCTTCTTCCTCCTTTTTTCACTTTCCTATTTTTATTCTTTTTCTGTGCTTCCGCCTTCGGAACCGGATGTAATCGCGGAGTGTGCATCAGGTGGTTCGGCGGCCATTTGGGTTCCCTCGATTCTGAGTGCTGCTACCTGTGTATATACACTACGCGTGAGCCCGGGTGTTGATGTTTTCAGCAGGAAAACTAGGGAAACTTTTCTAAAATGTTATATTCATCCTGATGAATTCAATTACTAATCTCGTCATTTTTTTAAACGAACGCTGCCATGCTTGTGTATGGCTGTATCGACCAGATATACAATCGAACCTAGGTTTATTACTGGAACTTCCCCAAGTCGATTTCTTTTCCTTTTTTTTTTTTGCAAGTCCTTGTCTGAATTTTTTCTAGGAACGATTCATTAAACATCTCCCAGCTTGAAGGCTTTCCAAGTTAAGCCTCCATGACTGTTTTTTTTAATCGTCTTTGGGCAAATGTTTTATTGATGCAGGAAAGAGCGGAGCAATAAAACGTGTAATTAGTTGGGTTTTGAGAGGAAGTTAGAGACAAATCTGGCAAAGGAACCCTTGCCTTCAACTACAATATTCTGTCATATTATGTGGAACAAATTTAAGGCCAAGAATACCACCTATTGATCTTTCTCGCAATTAAGCTGTTAAAACTTTTTCAGGCCATGCAGACGGAAAATGTAAACATTTGTTTGTAGGATCAACTTGTCAAAATCTTCTGAAATTTTCAAAATGTTCCAATGATTATTTTGTTTTGCAACAAATGAAAACCTGAGTGCATTTTGCATTTTTCCAAGAGCAGTGGTTCATTTCGAGTTTTTTTTTTCACATACCCTCTTTGAAAGCATCATCCAAGGCCTATAGGGTTTTCTGCCTAGCTTACTCTTCTCACAGCCTCAAAATGTCATGAAACATCTGTGTTTTTCATTTTATATATTTTGAATTGTCTGTCTCAACATAAGAAAGCAGGGTAAGAGATAACTGACCAAGTTCTCTTAGATCTTGTACCTCTCCCATATTCATCACCCGATTTTATTTCCGTTTGAGCAGGTTCTGCACCTGATCCCATTTTCTTTCATTTCCCATCCTTCTATAGGGAAGATGCAAAAAATATGTACAAAAATATAAATAAGTGCTTCAAAATAACTCAAGGTGAATAGAAAAGTGTCATTGACAGAAACCAGCAGGCCTTCGATGATGTTTTTGAAGAGAGAATAATAAAATGGTAATGAACCATTTTGCTCTTTGAAAAATGAAAATGCACTCAAGTTTTAATTTGTTGCAAGCAATATACCCATTCAAAATTTCGAAAAAAATTACAGAAGATGTTGGAAAGTTCATCCTAAAACCCCCAAAAATCTCCAATTTTTGGTCTGCATGTCCTGAAAAAATCGTAACAACTTGTGACATAAACGGAGAACTCTCACCAGAACTAGAAAGTTTTAACTTATCATCATGCAGTAAATCTGAAATTGTTTTTATAAAAGTCTGAAAAGAAACCCCAGGACCTCAAAATTGCATGGCTAAACCATATAATTTTTTCACAGTGGTAACTACTCTACAAATACCTGAGGCCGAGCGGAAGTGGGACAGCCCTCGTATGCATGCACACTTTTCTTTGCAAAAATCCCATTTCCGCAACCCCGGAGATTCCCAAGATGTATTACGGTACTCATGCTGATGAAACATTCTGGACATTTTTTTTCGATTTGGTTGCGTAGAAATGATGAATCTAGAAAATGGAGACTGAACCAAGTAGCTCTATGATCAAAGTGAAAACTAATGCGACCACAATGCTCGGCACATGCGCCAAATTTTTCAAAGTTATACACAATTTTTGAAGAGGATGACATTTTTTTTTCAGGAGGGGCTTCCCGAAGTTTTCAACGCTATGAATTCACATGCAAACAACGTAACCTGAACCGAAACATTTGCATGCTGAGTGAAATAAGAAGATACAATACTGGTTAAGGTTCGCCATAAAATTCGATAAACATTCTGAACGAAATCATAAATGTGTGCTCGTGCAGAAAAAAAACTATAGGGATAAATCCATGCCACTTTTCCGAAGCAATTGGAAATTAGAAAAGAAAATTCGTTGAGTTATAGGGAATTACATTTTATGTCACCTATTTTGAGAGGATTCGTGATCGTGACACTTCGTTGCTTTCCAGCTCGTGGAATTGTACTTTCGTGATGTTTTCAGCGGAAATTTTCGGATAATTGTGGAAATGAGGATCCCAGTCTAGCTATATTTGCAGGTGCCCGTCAAAGAGAGAAGGCCTAGACTGAACTTTACCTTGCCGACGCAATAATGTGCGAACTCTCGTTGGGCTTTGATTCTAATCACATCAGCCTTACCATGTCACAGATAAATTGACTTTAATGGGATGAATCTCGTTCTTACGTCAGTACAATTTCAGAGCGAATTTTGCAAGGATTCCCGTGACATTGTTCTGGTTTATTTCTAGGAAAATTCGTCATCTTTGACGTGTTTTATTCAAATTCTGCAATTTCACATTGTAGGAAAATTTGCTATACTTGGAGATTGATCTATCCAGATGGGTTTATCGAGAAAATTGTGAAAATATTTCTGAAAAAAATTCGACAACATGATTTGTTCCGGGAAACAAAATTAGCACCGGCCGCGATTAAGAAACATGCGTGCAGTGAGGCTGAGAATTGCGAATTTGCAATTTTGACATTTTTAGCTCATTGTTCAGAAACTTTACAGTGTACTCCTTCAGACATTCATGAAATCCGGAGATCATATCTATCTCCATTCCACTTCTATAAAACACCAAGTTTTTTAGATTTTGTTCCCTAAAAAAATTACTAAACCGAAGTATCGAGTTTTTCATTGATGGCTGTTAAGCGTACATTAGAGCTCCAATACGACGAATCTAACAAAGAAATTTTAGAAATCATCGAATAAATTGTCCCTTTCACGTGATATGCGCCTGTTTTCGACGTAAATCTTTTCCGTTCTGAAAACTTCAACAGCCGTTAAACCATATAGTCATTTTTCCGCTATTTGAGCACGAATTCTGAAACACTTGGTTCTTCGAAGGAAAACGGAAAAGCATGTTTTCAAAATTTTATTTGACGCGAAAATTCGGGAGAAATTGAGTGCCATTCTGTATGATGTTGTATTTTCTGATATGAAGTGGACAACGTTCACATAAGGATGACGCTTTCGACAAATATTTTTTTCTCGAATCGAAAGAAACCGCAACTCTGAATTTGCAAATGAGAAGGTCATTCGTAAAATTATACATTATTCTCCAGTAATTCCTTCTTATGCTGACTTAATTAATGAATGAACAGAACACTTTATTTTCCACTTTTCAGCGTTCACAAGGTTCAATCAAGATTTCCACATCCAAACCCCCTTTCCCAACCAACCCAAATCCACTCAAAGACATTTAATCAATTCAGAGCAGGAAACAGAGCACAAATTGATAGAAAAAAATTAAAAAAAATACAATCCACAAAATTCAACTGAACATCTGACGTGTAGGCATACATCCATTCATTCCCTTCTTATGCTCAACAATAATAAATCCTGTGAATATGGCTAAATTCAACTAATATGTATATACGCGTAAACGATGTGGCATCGTGGGATTGCTGGAGTGATTGCATACCGAGAGCACCTGGAACGCATTCGATCGTTTTGTTTGCTTTCATTTATTCTTCCTGGCACTCGTTTACTTTCTAGACATTTTTTTCTTTCGACCTGGAAAATGTCACGGAACGTCGTAGTGGACAAGCAGTCATAGACGAGATCTCCTCGTTTCCCGGGCAATTTACCCGCTGTCGAGAGGGATCCTGATTTTCTTTTCCTCTTCGCCCTGGATATTTACTCTGGGTTCCAAGATGTTGACACGCTGGAAATAGCGGATCATCACGTTGAAAGATGAAGGAACCCTCGAGTAACTGCACTTACCAGTTTAATATTTTCTATACCACGTTGACTCCCCAGCACTGTAGTAATTTTATCGATCATTTCGAAAATTTTGTGAGATCAAAATCAATTCAAAGTTTTTTTCCCTCTCAAATTATTGCACATGAGTTGAAAGCTCCGTATGCTAACTCTGATGACGAAAAATAATGCACACTCTCACTGAAACAATTGATTCATCAAACAAATCAACGATAGAAGTATCAAAGGTTCAAGTTTAATTTTTGCATTATGAACGCATGTAAATGTGCGCGGGAAATAAAATGTTGACCCTCAAAATGATTTTTCTTCACTCCATAGGAGCATCCTTGAAACGATTTGAAAATTCGGATTGAAAACTTTCTAATAATCTAGAAGGATTTTTGACAGATCTGACATAAATTACGGGGAAATACGCGAAAATGAGACAATCAACGAACCTGTCTAATCAGTGTAAGAAAGTGTGTGGAAAATATTCCTTTAGTGTTTAAGAAAATTAAATTAATCCGGGGTGCTGTGCAGTTCTCAAAGCACCCTGGTGAAATTAGTAAAATGACACCCTGTTTCTTGAAAAGTCAATCATTCAGTCCTTCACGTCACTTTCCACTGACGCATTCAGTGCTTGGAAATTTGGCCAATTTCCCTGGGATCCAAACTTCTTCAATTTTCCTCTTTGATTTAAAAGCTTTGGAAAAAGGAATAACCTGGACGATAGGTTTGAAGATCATTTTTTGGATATTAAATTCTTTAAAACTATATTGTTATTCGAAAAATACCTTGAACCCGACAGATATTCGGCAGATTGAAACATTATATTGAGTAGCTTGTGGGTGATTGATGAATGACGATGAAGGAATGATTCGTTGACTTCCCATACGAGGTTGTAAGACCGAGACTTGCATGAAAAATTGGATTCGTGACCCAGTTTTTCTCGCAGAAATGAACAGAAAAAGATTTTAAAATGAAATGGCCTTTTCCTCAGATTATCAGCCATTTTTAACCCAAGACTCATCTCCATAAGATAACAGGATAAAAGAAAGATACTTTCCGCGCCTGAATGGCCTTCTTTCCATGCGACGAACACGCTGACGTTTTCTAATGCATTTTCATGAGTGAAGGCCCGCTTTTTGGATAAAATGAGGTCGTGATTTCTGGCTATTCGATGATGAAAATAACTTCGAACAGCAGAAACCAACGGATTTATTTATGCCTCAAATTGCACGTCGAGGGGTTCCCATGAACCGCGACTCCCGAGAGCTGACGAACCCCGGGCATGATCACCCGCGAGGAGGGGTGATGAATATTTTATCAGCAGGTTCCCTTGAGAAGGGTGTCTTCCGTTATTCCCCGTGGTGCCGTCAAGGCTTTTTCTCTTCTTCACTTTTCTTTCTATACTTTCTCCCAATAAGTGCTCAAGTGCTGGTGTATGAGTCGTGCCAAACTCAAAAAAATCATTGCAGTTGTCACAGCAAGAGTTCCCGCATATTTGCAAAATATATTGCCCGTCAGCACGCCTGTGACTTTGGGTCGCACCCTTCTTGTGTGTCTGGTCATCTGGTGTTTTTATGGATGAAGCGTATTCTTGCCTGGAAGAAATTAGCAGAATCCAGTAACAAAAAATATTATCTGCGCATCTAATGAAAATCTGCTGATTTTCTAAAAAAAAAATCCAGTTCACAACTTTTTCAAATGATCTGCTCAAGAAACCGCTACTCATACTTGGAAAATCACCGAATCGCATGAGTCACTCTATAGATCAGTGTTCCCCAACTGTGGTCCACGGACCGGCGTTAGTGGTGGTCCGCAGAAGATTTTCGCCAGTCCGCAGAAAAAAATTATATAGCTTGATAGCTTTTTAGAAGGCAGTAATGAAGCCTGTTATCCTTAATTATCCGAAATTTCGGAAAAATTTTCAATTGGAATTTATCCGAGAAAAAGTAAAAGTTGACTTTTCTTATTACATTTTTCGCTTCAGACATGTCTTAACCTGTCTGTAATATTTTCAGTTTTCAACTTAAAAAGTAATTTTCGAAGCCAAGCTTCATAAATTTTTTCAAGACATTCCAATATATAGCTGCTTATCGGTTCTTCACATAATTTTTGCCGTGCAAGTTTTGTTTTGAGGACTTTATGGCAAGTATTTAACAAATTTTCCTGGCTTCAAAAAGTATATGGAACTTTGCCGGTCCGCAGAAATTTATAATAAATTGCCTGCCCGCGAAAGATTTTATAAAATTTGCTGGTCCGCAAGCAAAAAATGTTGGGAACACTGCTCTAGAATCTAGATCAGTGTTCCCGAACCTTTTTGGGACCTTTTTTGGCTTGAGGATCGGTAAATTTCCAAAACATTTTCTGTGGACCAGCTGAGTTTTAAAAAAAATTGCAGATGCAATGCATTTTTTGCAAGACTTTACAGCAGATATTTTAAAAGTTACTGCTTTTTTGGAAAAATTAAGTCCAGATCCAGTGATGAAGCAGCTATATATATGGTGGAATAACTTTAAAAGATTAGAAAGCTAGACTTGAGAAAGGTTTATCAGAGTGGAAAATTAATTTAATTTTTTCACTAATGAAAATTTGTCTTAGAAATTCTTAGGAGCATAGCCAACACTTTTATTTTCATAAGATAATTTCAACTACCGTTGTCTTTCCAGAATTTCAAAAATAATAGCAGACTTAATTGCTGATTTTGAAATTTTTAATATGCCAGAGAAAAATGTCCTGCAGACCGAAAAAATAAATTCTGCGGACCACGGATTTGTGAACACAGGTCTAGATCATAATAAATCATTCTTGACAAGCTTTCCATTGTACAGTACAGTATTTCATTGAGGACAATCATGAATAAATGAAAAATTGGTTGGAATATCGGAAAAAGGGCGTAAGAAGAACCCAACTGACACGGGTGTATAATTTATGATACAGGCCTAGATTTTCCTCGTTGTCAGAATCGTTCTCGCTTTCGAAGCACCCAGCAAAAAAAGCTAAAATAATTAATGCTGCATATAGATTCAAGTTCATCGACTATATATGATCAAACAGATTTCTCGGATCTTTTTCAATAAACTCCGTCGCCCGATGACATTTCGTGCGAGAATACGTCAATATGTGTGTGTCAATGTTTGCCTTTAAAATTCTAGAAGAGGCGTCTGTCTCTTTTAATATAGGAGCCCGGAATGGAAAGTATAATCCTCCTCCGATCCCCGGGTGAATATGAATTATGGATTATTTCCGGAAGATTCCGAAGACCAAGAAGTTTTCGACGGGCCTCGGTCGGAAGTTCCCGTGAAGTTCCGATGTGGGTTGTCCTTCGAATGCCCTGGGGGATGCGGTGTGGCGTGTTGCGAAGAATTTGCTCAGTGACTCCGCGGCGTAGTATGCAAAACTGAGTTCCGGTGCTTGAACTGCGACCGCAGCATCGATTTTAAAGTCTGGGACTTTTCTGGGGGCATTTTCAAAGGTTATCAGACTAATGATAAATACTGTATGGAAACCCCTTCAATAATTAGAATATTCTGTTTTTCCATTTCATCAGAAACCATCCCATACACGCGCAAATCAAAATGCTGCATGCATATTGAAGCTCCGTTTTTCCATATGGGGTGTGTAAATTATTGTCGGCAGTTTTTTTTTCACAGTATTGTTTTTCTTCAAGTTCATTTATCTACTGTTGACAGAAAAATATACTTCTCTCTTGAAATCCGCTGCTGAACCTTTTTCTCGTGCATAAATTCTCCATTGGAAGTTTGAAAATACTGCGACGCCATACCCACACAGTTTATTTGTGCTTAGTCTCTCATGGTATAAATTCTTCGTAATCGCTCTTCCATTTTCAAGTTGGTCAGAAAATCGCACACAAAAATTGAAGGGATATTTTCTGAATATCCAGAACTTTTCTCCGGATATTGGTTTCGGAACCATGTGTCGCACCATAAGCAAGATTTGACCTTGAGAAGGATATGCATTCGACTTCAATCTCGAGTCTTGAATTTTTTGTAGCAGCTTCCATACGTTCAATTCAATTTTTTTTTGCAGATAAATTTAGTGATTTTTCAATACCCCATAAATGTCATATGAGGCGAAAACTTTGTGTTTCACAAAATCAATGAGGTGTTCATCATGGGAGCTTTTTATGAGATTAGGACTATAATCTTTCGATAAAAAATCTGTTCAACGTAAATGTTTGATATTTTACATGAATTACGTCACTGAAGCATTCAACAACTATTTTGTATGAAGTAAAATTTCACCTCATATGTAAGAAGGACATGTATTCTGTTCACTTTCGAGTCTTGACTCTTCAGTATTAGCTCCTAAAATGTCAATTCAATTTTATCTTTAATCGTGAATGACTTTCGAAAAAACCCGCATCATTTGAGATGACCACTACCTATTTTATGAACGAATTCTGATGTTAATTCGGAGTTTATGAGATTATTACTAATCCTCGACACATATATCTGCTCAACGTCATCATCAGAAATTGTTCATGAATTACATAACCCAAAGAAGCAATTATGTAAGCTTCATAAACACTTGAATAAGGAACTGTGGAGCACTCGTAAAGCTTGTACGAGTCTAATAACACTTGATCTCATTTCACCCTTGGTAAACACTTTTGCCATAGGGAAATTCAGCAAGTTCTGCATGTCAGACATCACCTGATTTTTCAAAGCAGGTTCTATATGCAAATAGTCGCGTTTCTTCCACTTCAAAATTTCATGAACTAGTTTTACCTGATATTCCATGCAGAAACCGATGAATTTTGCACCTAAGTACCCTAGCAAACGATGAGGAAAAGCGGTTCATTGACTCCATTCTCATCATATGAAGCATGACGATCGAATACTGGAGAGAAAAAAAAACGGGGGAAGGAATTGCTGGAATGGGTATAGGAGAACCAACGGGAAGAAAATGAAAGCAGAAAATAGGTACAGCAGTATAGCAGAACACGGAGAGATCGATTAATTGCGCCTTCCGGCGGCCTGATGCGGCTTTACACGAGGCCAGGGAATTTCCCTGAGGGATATTTGCTGTAGTGTGTGTGTGCTGGGTCTCGCAGTGTGCTGGCGAAGCTCGACAGATCCGCCGCTGCTGGTCGCATTGCATCAGGAATCCTAATGTCGATGGCATCAATCAAGACCGATACTTTGTCCCGCAAGGAAACCCGGTGACTGCGGACCCGAGAACCATTTTCTCCTACCTTTAATGAACTGAGCCTCGGGCCCTTTTCGGGTATCAATGCGTCAGCCGGGCAGCACANATCAATGAGGTGTTCATCATGGGAGCTTTTTATGAGATTAGGACTATAATCTTTCGATAAAAAATCTGTTCAACGTAAATGTTTGATATTTTACATGAATTACGTCACTGAAGCATTCAACAACTATCTTGTATCATGAAGTGAAATTTCACCTCATATGTAAGAAGGACATGTATTCTGTTCACTTTCGAGTCTCAACTCTTCAGTATATTAGCTCCTAAAATTTCAATGCAATTTTATCTTTAATCGTGAATGACTTTCGAAAAAACCCGCATCATTTAAGATGACCCCTACCTATTTTATGAAGGAATTCTGATGTTAATTCGGAGTTTATGAGATTGTTACTAATCCTCGACAAAAATATCTGCTCAACGTCCTCATCAGAAATTGTTAATGAATTACATAACCCAAAGAAGCAATTATGTAAGCTTCATAAACACTTGAATAAGGAACTGTGGAGCACTTGTAAAGCTTGTACGAGTCTAATAACACTTGATCTCATTTCACCGCTTGGTAAACACTTTTGCGTAGGGAAATTCAGCAAGTTCTGCATGTCAGACATCACCTGATTTTTCAAAGCAGGTTCTTTATGCAATTAGTCGCGTTTCTTCCACTTCAAAATTTCATGAACTAGTTTTACCTGATATTCCATGCAGAAACCGATGAATTTTGCACCTAAATACCCTAGCAAACGATGAGGAAAAGCGGTTCATTGACTCCATTCTCATCATATGAAGCATGACGATCGAATGCTGGAGAGAAAAACGGGGGAAGGAATTGCTGGAATGGGTATAGGAGAACCAACGGGAGGAAAATGAAAGCAGAAAATAGGTACAGCAGTACAGTATAGTAGAACACGAAGAGATCGATTAATTGCGCCTTCCGGCGGCCTGATGCGGCTTTACACGAGGCCAGGGAATTTCCCTGAGGGATATTTGCTGTAGTGTGTGTGTGCTGGGTCTCGCAGTGTGCTGGCGAAGCTCGACAGATCCGCCGCTGCTGGTCGCATTGCATCAGGAATCCTAATGTCGATGGCATCAATCAAGACCGATACTTTGTCCCGCAAGGAAACCCGGTGACTGCGGACCCGAGAACCATTTTCTCCTACCTTTAATGAACTGAGCCTCGGGCCCTTTTCGGGTATCAATGCGTCAGCCGGGCAGCACAGCAGTATATATAGTGCGGGTCGAAGGATACGTTCGGATGGCAGCATTTCCTCGCTAATGTATTTCGGGTTATACGCCTGTGTGAATTGATTGAGTTTCCATTATCCGTTATTATTGAAGCGCAATTTTAAAACATGCTGGAAATTTTGGGGTGACATTGAGCACTCTTGTGTTCGAATTACGAAATTATTTACTTCCGGAATACAGTATCACGCTGAAAATTGCACGAAAGACGATGTTTGCTTAGTTCACGCGTTTACAATGGAAAATAACGGGGTTTGCTAAAAATAGATTAAATGATGAAGCTCCTGAGCCGTCTAAATAGGGTAGGAAGGTGTGCAATTTTGACATGAAATTGCTTTCAATTTTCCCGTTAATGCGGGCCGTTTCGTGATTTCAGTTTTTGCGCGCAATTGAAATGGGTAGCACGCGGATAAATCGAACAAAAAATAAAACGGAGTGAAACACATATTTATTGCAGGGTTTTTCTACAGAATCCCTCAAGAGATTTCTGTGAATATTATCATGGCTTCGCGTGTCTTTAAAATTAATTGTCGAAGTGTCCATATTGGGAACATATAGTTTACAATATTTACATCACTTGGAAATATGTTTCTGATTGAAGAAATTGAAGAACAATCCTGGCTCTTTCAATGAGAAGCTGGACTAATTCTGCTCTTTTTGTGCGATTTTAGGGAGAAATTGTAACTATAATATATTTCTTGCTTACAAAACGGAAATTATCCTGAGAATTTTTAAAACTGCGATAAATCAGCTGTCGCACAGTTGAATTTATTCACGTTGAGACACAGAGCTATTTTTTTTTACAAATTTCAAATGCAATTATAATAGCTCCATTTGCTGCGTTTCATCCCTGATGTTAAAGCCCTCGTCATTTTCTGCTAAATTAATGTCAGAATTCCGCCGGGGACGAGAAGGCTTTCATCCTCTATTTTCAGATGTTATCATTTCCTTTCAAAAACATATAACGCAATATGGTCAGGGTGCCTTTGTCTTTCATAAGTCTGCCATGTAGTCTTTAAATGCGTCAACAAGGTCCTCCGTGCTGCGGAAATGAGATCTGTCACGTTGTCATTTGCGTCATGGCACCCGGGACAAAGGTATCACGCATATACATGCAGGCAACCTTATTTCATTTTCAATTCCCACCAGTATAGTACCAGCTGTNGCAATTGAAATGGGTAGCACGCGGATAAATCGAACAAAAAATAAAACGGAGTGAAACACATATTTATTGCAGGGTTTTTCTACAGAATCCCTCAAGAGATTTCTGTGAATATTATCATGGCTTCGCGCGTCTTTAAAATTAATTGTCCAAGTGTCCATATTGGGAACATATTCTACAATATTTACATCACTTGGAAATATGCTTCTGATTGAAAAAATTAAAGAACAATCCTCGCTCTTTCAATGAAAAACTGGACTAATTCTTCTCCTTTTGTGCGATTTTAGGGAGAAATTGCAAGTATAGTATATTTCTTGCTTACAAAACGGAAATTATCCTGAGAATTTTTAAAACTGCGATGAATCAGCTGTCGCACAGTTGAATTTATTCACGTTGAGACACAGAGCTATTTTTTTTTTACAAATTTCAAGTGAAATTATAATAGCTCCATTTGCTGCGTTTCATCCCTGATAAATTTCGGGAGCAGTAAAAGACGATTTAATTACAGTCTTAAGGCGGCCCCTGCTCTTCCGAAAGTAGGAGATAAAAGTCTACAATAGTAAAGGAAAGTTTTTGTATATTGCGTTATACCAGTCCCACCCTTTGTCTTTCATAAGTCTGCCATGTAGTCTTTAAATGCGTCAACAAGGTCCTCCGTGCTGCGGAAATGAGATCTGTCACGTTGTCATTTGCGTCATGGCACCCGGGACAAAGGTATCACGCATATACATGCAGGCAACCTTATTTCATTTTCAATTCCCACCAGTATAGTACCAGCTGTGGTTCTTTTGTGGCAGCATATGCGACAATTTTTTTTTTTTTTTTTTTTTGGAAATAAGAGGACGAAATCCATCGCAATTTCGTGATTTCAACCATGAGTGCAGCCCTTTGAGCTGATGAATTACCCACGAAAGCAATCGAAGAATGACGGATGTACGCAGTTGCTGTTCATTCAACCGCTTCCTGTAATCCTGTCAAACAGGAATTTGCTCATGTGGACACAAATTTGATTTTTTCATAAGTTTTAGAGACATGGCGTAAAATTGTACGTGCTTGTACCTGTTAGCTGGAAGAATGAACGACCTCTGATGCTTGTTTCGCAAAACAATAAAAACGTCGTCCAAATCGGTGAAAATGAGCAGGTTGACGCTTATTTTTGAACTCCGCCAAGCGAATTCATCAAAGACTAAACGAGATGTTCTTGTGCGTACTGATGAAAATACATCACCTTTTATCTCCCTGATCTTGAAGATGGAAATGAGATTCATTTTAGAAAATAAAAACTACTATGAGAAGCAGAATATGCACCTGTATACTGGTTCGCTGAACAAAAGATTTCGTTTTTTTTCGTGAAACACGCTCTCTATTGATATGTGCATTCAGACGTGCTTTACTTTAAAAAATGAATGAAATGTTTGAGGAATCGTTTTATAGAGGTATTTTCGGAATATTTCAATTCTTCATTCAATCACAGATACATTAACCTGAAAAATCGCTTGAAATAAGACATGAGTTATTTCATGTAGCTTCGATCGTGGGATGCTGTAATTTTCAAGATTTTCCAAATGTAAATCCCACACAACGCTTGCAGTATATGAACAAGGCATATTATGTCAAGAATAAAACACGAAGACCAGAATTGGAACGAGATTAATCTGCTTGAAAGAAGTCGGTGCTTTAGAAAATATGATCATTCCTGTTTGCGGTGTGTTCCAAAATTTCCAAAAACGCATCAGTCTCCCTCAAAAATCATTGGCTGACTTGCTTTCCATGAATTGATGAAATGATTTGAGTAAATCTGTGCATTCAATCATGAAAATTCGAACATTGCGAATCATTTTGTCCATAATGTGGGATAATTTCCAAATTTAGAAGAGAACAAAATGTAATAATTGTAAACCATCCTGTAATCGCGATCAAAAAGAGCTAGACTGTACTCGTAATCATACTGCATTGTGTTTTTTTGTCATTCGGCTTTGCTTCATAGCTTTTGCGACAACTCTACACTTCAGAAAAATTGAATAAAATTGCATTTAAAAAGTAAAATACATGTCATACATCCATTTGATGAATTAACGCAAGGATAATTACCATATTCACTTGGGTACCATTTATGCACGTTTTTCCCCGTAGTCAAAACGATAGGAGTGGTATCTTTCATAAGTGAGCATACATTTTCCAATCAGCTTTAGAAGTTTTGGTCAGCATTAATCTTGATTCTAATGAAAAATGGTGGACCAAATTTCACAGAAAAACGTGAATCTAATGGAAACAATTGAAAAAAGAGTTGAATTCAGTTTGGATTCATGTCTGAATTCCATGAATTTTGTTTGCTCTTATTAACTCTGAAATATTGCAGTATCAGGGGAGCTAAAAATGGGGCGTGGGTCTCACTTGCGGATTAAATCTGATCACCATTTTTTAAATGAAACCCCTGAGGCCCAACTTACTCAGCCATCAGGGTGCATTATTGGTAATGCTGTAAACACAGTATTTCTTCTGAAGAAATGCCAGCAGATGTTCAGCCAAACGAGCACACTCCTGAAGATTGTGTCCAAAAATGCTTCGGCATGAAAAAAAATGTCCACTCATACATGTTGTAAAAAATAAAAAATGAACCTGCTTCATGTCATCAAAATAAGACATTTCAACCCCGCGTCCCCAGATTCTTAAAAGCGGCAT
>CAJPEX010000745.1:71644-82969 GCA_905338405.1 Notodromas monacha
AATTTTGCAAAAAAGTAGGAGCCTTATTAATATTTTAAAAGTAATTCATCTGAAGGAAAACTGGCTTTTTATTTGGGATGTTCTGAGGATTGCTCACAAAATTTTACTATGCACCTATAGAAATGCATCAGAGGCGAATACGTTGCTATCGAAGGTTTGGAAAATAAAGTTGAGTTTCTGAATAGGTTCCTTCACATATAACAAAGTTCAAGTACCGTGGGGCCCTGATATACATACGCCCAGACGTATTCAACTTGGAGACACTTGAAAGTTGAAACTGAAAAAGTCCCTGACATCCAGACGATGTCTTGGGATTCAGGCCCTTTTCCAACATTTCCAGAAAAATTCAAAACGTTTTTTGATATCTCATGAACGAGTTGAGCTATTCACTGAACTCAAAATATTATAAATAAATTCTGTTTTAAGAATACCATTTCATGATCAAAAATGGGCTAATTTTTCGCCGTTTTGAGTTTTTTCTATCACGAATGCACAGCATTGCCAGGCCAGAATTTTTTTTTCACTGTGTGGACTACTTCGGATAAAGGAAACAACACAAAACCAGATCTTTTGGCAAGATGCATTTCCTGGGTCTTGAATTCAAGAAAAATTCATTCGATTTTTCAGGGGCTTATTTTTAAATTTTGATGAATGCTCGAACTAGTTCGTTCCCATTCAAGTCTACATGTAAAAGCGTGATTGGAAGAATGGTAACTCCAATATAGGGACAAGATCAAAGCACTAATTATATGTCTGCTTCTTGGGCTCCCACTGTCTATATATTTTGCATCAAAGTGATTGCAGAATGCAATGTACTACATTTCCACGGTACATTTTGCAAAATTTATTGATATGTTTGTGGTTTTCTACCAGCAGTACAGCCTTCAAAAATGTGTGGACTTCAGATTGATGTGGCAAATATATCTAACATAAATGGTTGCGTGGGCAGAAGAATGGTTGCTTGAATATACGGGGGTTTATACTGAATAGCTAGTCAAGGGATGCGCTGATCCATGCATCGGGAAAGAATCCTCTGGTTTCTCTGAAATGATGATCCTCCAAGCAAGACTTGCCAGGAAGCCTGACTTCCCTTCATTACTTTTGATATACAATATTTGTAAGAGGAAATGCTCAAAGTTTCTCTGACTTTAACGGCAGTAAACTCCTGCTTTCGAATGATGAAATATTTTGACTTCAACCTGATGATCTCCTGAGTTGAGAGGAATATCAAAAGAGATTCCACAAATCCCATTTTGTGACCTATCAAATAAATCCAAGAAGAACACATGTTACAGTTTATTTTAAGAAAATTGCAAATATGCTTGGATTTCCAAATTCGTATTCGTAGTTTACGGGTGTATTACACATATAGATTCAAGGTATAATACGTGTAAAGGGGTTTTATAAGACGGTGTTTTAACCCCCAAGCACTATATGTGTCATAAAGACATAATAAAAAAAGGAAGTCAATCAAAAGGTGTGTTGGCACAGTTCCTTGTTGAATCAGCAGTTGCACGTACTTTATAACATTTATCATGTAAAATAAATTAAAAGGAAAATGGGACTGAAGTCACATTTCTATATTCGGTGCTGTATATGATTTACAGTAATTTTTCCAAATTCAGTATTCCTGAAGTTTCAGCGGAAAAATGCAAGACAAACTGAGGTGTAAATTGAGGATACTGCAGAAACACTTAAAGCCAAAATTTCAGCACAATATTTCAGATGTGGGTCTTACCCAAGGGCATGTGGCACTCAAGTATAAATTCTGTATACCTCATACAGTACTTTTAAACCATTTTTCATTGTTTTCCACGAACGTCTATCAACTTTTGGCCAAACTTCTTGACAGGAGAAAATACTTCATAAATTTGGCACAACACGGTGCTGCGTTTGAAACTTTCGGTTTGTGCTAAGCATTGAAACACAGCCTGGGAACACAAACAAGCCATTGGAACCATCAATTACCTTATCTTTAGTTAGGATTACCTGAAACTTGTTTTGAGATATTTTTTGGTCATCATGCAGTCTTCACAAAAAGTGTTGTTAATCGTTATTCAGCGAAGTGCTTACGGATGTTGTCGTCAAAACAGTAAAATGAAAATTTCAGGCAAATTCAAATCATCTTGATTCTGCGTCTTTATTGGGATCCAGAAAAGTGAAAGAATGACTCACAGACTATTGAATCAAATTTTAATTGAGTTCTAAACAAAGCTGATGAGTTGTAAGGAAATTGTAAGGAGGACGAACTTTTGGTAAAGTTCGATGGAATCCACCTGATGCACCATCACCAGGAGAAAAACTCGCGGAATAACGCTGGGGAAAACGGTTGGACCCGCGATTGCTGTGTTTACTTTTTATGGCACATGGTTGTCGGCTCGGTTGTCAGGGTATGTTTTTCCAAGGACACGATTCATGCAGGACAACTTGTGAGACGAGAGTTACTAGTTCAGTAAAACTACATCAACGTTAGTAGTTCTTGGAATCCGTAACTGGGAAAAAGTTCATAAACAGGTTATCGAAATGTTCCCTTTGAACAGGAAAAGGAAGGTTGAATTGTTTTAAATATTTCGCATTCAATAACAAAAGTTCGTAAAAAACATTCGGAAAATTATCCTGAGCATTTCAAGAATGCTATGCTGTAGTTCGGAATTTCATCGGAGGACATCAGCTAAGAAAATTAATATTTTTGCCAACTTCTGTGCATGATGTTGTGGTTATTCTTGCGGAAACATTTTCTGGGAAAAAATCGGGAAATTTACTCAGGATATTCAGAAAAGTTAATGCAAGCCGCAGAATTCTGGTAGAAATTATTATGATGCATTTGCTTATTTTATGCCATGCGATTATGACCTGTTTTAGTTTGCATAAATGCCGCTGTAAACCGAATGGCATACTAATTTCTGAAATTTTTCATCAGCTTTTGCGTTTCTCCGCCGTGAATATCACAATTAACGTCGATGGTTGATTGGATTATTCATAGGCATTTGATGGAACGTTGATATTAACATGTGCCCTATTCAAGCAGCTATGAATTTGTAAATCCATGTAATGTTTTCATCATTAACTGCGTTGAAGTTATGCTTATGCTTCACCGAAGATTGAAGGCTCAATCAAGATTTCTAAAAGCATTTTCATTGCCCAGGAACATTTTCGATTCAATCATCCAATATTTATATGTACATCAAGTATCAAAAAGGCTCTGAGTCTAAACTTACCAAAAATGTGTCGTAGTCCATCTCGAAATATACCAATTCTTGTTTCTTTCTGGCGTGGAATCAGGTTTGGGTTGTTCCTGATTGGTTTTGAAGTTCCTGGAGGACTTCAAAATAATGAAGGATTTTTGCTCTCTATCTTTATTGAAGTTTAGCATCATAGAAATATTAATTATTTCCAATAAAAAAAAACATTCATTTGCGAAGTGTTCGTATATACTGTACACCGACGGGAAATAACGCTTTGCAGATAAAAATGAATAATCTTCCTCCATCAATATGATGGTCTTTCAGTTGCTATAGTCGTCACGATGGCAACACTTCCAATAACAGGTTTCCTTGTTTTTCCCAGTAAGCTATTTTAAATGGCGGTTCTTGCCTGCGAATGACACGCGTTATTGGCATCTGTCCTCCATTGGACCCAAATAATAATGTACCAGCTACTCATCCCCCATTGTTTTCTTGCGTTTCCTTGACCCCACGTGACGGTCGTTGCTGTTGAAAGCAGGCACATTCCAGTTTTATATTGGGCAAAGAATGCATGGTTGTACTGTATATGTGAGATGCTTTCACATGGCTGTGTACAGTGGCTTATTGCGCGGATATGCACACAGCATCGGTTGCCCGTGCGTTTGTGGAGAGTCAATAAACACTTGCGATCTGCCGAGAGCCTCTCTGAAACGGAGACGAAGAAAGTTCAGGGAGTCGTTCGGTGTACGTTTTGTGTTGTGGGGTTAAACGATGATGGACTGACGGTGAAATTGCCAGGGATTTCTCGAGGCTCGGCTCAAGGAGCCATCATCATTTCCTCTGGCTTACATCGACAGTATATACGAGTATATACTGTGTACTGTATATAAGAGGTAGGGGGTCGCTTTGGAGACCAACAGTATTGTGCTGCAATCCCGAGTTTCCGACAGGTGCGAGCTCACCGATAAATGTTTGGCCTCGAAAAATCGGACGATGCATGGGATATGATTGGTTTTGTTGACTATGCCAGCAGCTAGAATCAATAACCAGGATATATAGTAAACATGAAGGCTGGGTGAGATTTCAGATAAATATTCTTGCAGTTATTTGTCCGTGAAGGTAAACTGTTATTTTTAATAATGGTAGGTGTCGCTCGCAGTCGGAAATGCATTGCGAGTTTTCAGCATGTTGATGGGTCAAATGGAATTCAATGTGACTCCGATTTCCTCGTATATTAAATAAAACGCAGTGCGTTTAGTGACATTTAGAAAAATGCTTCATCGGATTTTCACGCTAATTTTTGAAGACCAGTTTTCAGAAGTATGGCATCTGATTTCAAAATTTTCTGTTTTATTCATCCATATACTGTACTATGTCACCCAGCCTTTCTGGGCCCACATAACACCAGCAAATTTTCATATGATTTATTTTAGACTAGGAAAGTTTCATAGAATTTTTTAGATTCAGAACAGTTTTGTATGCAACACTTTATGGCTGGTATTCAAAAAGTTCAGCTTTTTGGAAAAAATGAAATTGAGAACCAATGAAGTGCAGAGACTATGGAATGTTTTGGACATTTAGAAAGGTTAGCTTAAACAAAGGTTTCTTGGTGGAAAAAATTAAAATAATTCATTTCAGCGGGTGAAAATTTTTATGATTAAGAGTAGTCAACTTTTGATAAGTAGTCTATTAAAATTGACGGTAACAGAAAGGACTTAAGGTCTACTTCTACTGTTATATGGAGTAACGATGAAAACTACTAATATAATAAGACTCTTTTAAAAGACCGTCTGGGTTTTTTTTTACTTCTGTGAACTTTCTCAGACTGGCTCTGGTCCATATAAGGACCATGCTGGGGTTGGGAAACACTGTTCTATGCTAGGTTCACCTGAAAAGCCCTTCATATTTCTTCAATCTTTTATTATGATGTTTTTTGACAATACAAGAACGCGTTTTAATGCCTGGAAATAATCGATGCCCCGACCCTGCATTGATTGCGGATCGTGGAGAGAGGATTTCTTTGCGAGCGTTAATTACTCTGCACTCTTTTGATCTCCTCACTGGAAAACTCATCCCAGGGGATTTTTCTTGCACTCGATATTCCCTGTACTGTATATATAGTACTGTACTATGGTGTACTTTCTTCCCTCGCATGTCTTCCTCTTTCACGGGTTGTGATCCGTGTTCAAGGGCATGTTTTTTCGAGCTTCTTCGCGTCTCTCCATTGATGTGATAATGGTATCCCAGGCAAGCGGTATCCGGGATTCCCATCTCGTCTCTCGCCTGCAATATCACACCTTTCTGAGGAATATATCAAATACTTTTTTTTTTCGTATTTTTTCTTTTTTTTTGAAGGAGGCACGTTCTGAGCTTGGGCAACTGCGTCGATTGGTGATCTTTGGGTTTTGTGCTCTCAGCCCTTTTCACTTCTTCATACACATACGATGGCTTTCAATGACTTTTTTTTTCATCTTCAAGCCACGTGCCTCGTTACACAAGTCGCGCTTGTGAAGCACCTTCTGATGAATATTGTATCATCTTGCAACCGAGCGACGCAGCAATTCAATGAAGATAGATTCGCTTTCCGTGGCATGAGTAGAGTACGTGAAGCACGGCATGGGAACCTTGGTGTTGGTGAAAATTGCTGATGCGATGGTGGGCTTCTACCCCCTAATAGAGATATAACTGAGTGTAAATACACTCGATATTCACTTTAGGAGTGCATCCGTTAATAAACTCCAATGAGTGGCGCGAAAAACTCACGTAGCGTACCTCAGCGACTTATTTATTCGGCAGGAAAAATATGATACGGTTTTGCTTGTAGTAAATTAAAAATGTTTGATCGATTCACATGACGATGGAAAAAAACCTTTTTTGCATCCCGTGCAACGAATAATGGACAATATCATGCTTACTATGAATCACGAAAAATTCACTGTAAAATACCTCAATTTACAACCAATGGAATCCAATAATGTCAAAACTTTCGTAATATTTTTTTTTACATTAGGATCGAGGAGTTTTTTAAGGATTGAAGCAGTATATCCATCTTGCATACTGCTTCGCCAAACGAGAACATTAATTATATACGCCCAAGAATTTGTCGTGAATTTTGACTTAACAATACTGTACCGAGATTCAGTACTGCTCACGAATTAAATCCTGGCGGTCTCGTGTTTATTCGGATCGCTTGATGTTTATCTTTTTTAATGCTTGAATTTAAACACTTGAATCTGGATCATCCTTCATCTGTGATAAACAGCACACTGTACAAAGTACTGTATAATGTGTTGAAATAACCATTCGGATGTGAGCAAAATATAATACTGTATATATAAAGCAGAGATTGAAAATAGTGTCATGCAACTGACAGGAATGAGAGCGTGATTAAAGCTTGACACAAAAATTTCTTCCCTGGGAACAATTTCCAATTTTTGTTTGAGTTTAGAGAAAATTTCAAGAATTACAATTGCTGAAGAACTTATTTTGCCTTGTCATGTTTTGGAATATTTTCTGCGATTATACTTTGTCTTTGTTAAAATCGTGTGATCCTGCAAATGAGGATTGCTTTTGATTCGCACCTGTTTCGGCTGTACAACAATCGAATTCTTTTAGCCACTTTGCGCAGCTGATATACAAGGCCTTCTTCGGTATAGCAGGCTCCGGCCTTCCGAAAGACTCATTAATTCTTGAAGGCCCTAAGAGTAGCGAGCTCGAAGGTGCACGTCTCGGGCTGATGGGTTTCATTTCAAGATGGATTTGCATTGGCATCATTCCGGGGCCCACCAATGCTCGGTGTTGGGCACAGGAGTGTTTTTCGGGGCTTCAATGCCCTACGGCTGTAATCCACGTGCAGTCGGGCTGATGGGTTTCATTTCAAGATGGATTTGCATTGGCATCATTCCGGGGCCCACCAATGCTCGGTGTTGGGCACAGGAGTGTTTTTCGGGGCTTCAATGCCCTACGGCTGTATAGTTTCCGGCTTCCCTTTTATAATTCACGCCACGTATTCGTAAATACCGGGGATATAATCGTGAAAATCCCATCAAGTGACATGGTTCTATCTTTTTCGGTAAAAGATGCATCTTTTCGCATTTCTTCTGATGTGAGAGATTTTCATTGACGGATAAAAATCACTGATTTCGGAAGAGAGTGAATATGTGGCAATTATTTTCTTGAGGAAAATGGTTCCGTGCATTTTTTCTACAGCTTAGTAATACTGCACCGACGTAAAGAACCGTGAACCCCTGTCTTTAACAGTAATGAGTAAATTGCAGTCATTTTGCAGCTGCTTTTTTCACTGACTTTGGGATTGGCCGTTTGAAAAGTGTAAAGGATATGTGAAGTAAACATGAGGTGAGCTCATCAGTAACGCATGACGGAATTCAAATCATCATTGAAATCCATTAGGGAACCGGTGCTTGGACTTTAATTTGGTTTGCAGCACTTACACGAAGCTTTTCTTGTGGTGCTTTTACTTGATTGAGCTACATTTTTTGAATGAAAGTGCGTTTGCACCCGACATTGTGCAATTATCGTCAAAAAGTTACCTTCAAATTTAACGGCTACGTTTAAAAATTATATTTATTCATCTGGTGCATACAAATTGCTACTCTCTTCAGAGAACATTGCTTCAGGATCCAAAGTATCTCACTGACTTGCAAATGGCGAGTCGGGATAGTCCGGAAAATATTTAAACTCATACAAATGTCGTTTTCGCGTGCTGTTCCTCAATTCGAAATTTACTGATCCTACAAATCTTCTTTCTACAATATTTTTGAATGATACCACATATGAAACATCTAAAAAAAGAGGTTCGACAAAATCGGATCAGCATTTGAAAAATTGAAACAAAATCGAAAGATATTCTGTACAAGTGTACAGTACTGTATACCTGCGAAGACCAAAGAATCTTCCCGATTATATTGAAAGCTTTTAGGACAGGGCTATTGTTTCTTGATTGCGACGCATGGAAGACTGAGTGGATTCTAACCCACGAGAAAAGAGTCAGCCAACCCTCAAATGTCCCAAGCAGGTGTTTTCAGCATTATTATTATCTTCCACATATACTGTACTTTACTAAGCTGGCTTGCGTAGTGAAACACTTTCTCAAATTATTTACATTGGATACTGTATGATGAATGCACGTTAGAGCTGGATTTGTGGGGGAAGAACTTATTCAAACGAAAGAACTTCTGAACCTACCTAGAATTCGGAAGGGTTGTATAAGAAATTCCCTGATCAACTTATAAACATTTTTTTGTTAGAAAACATGGAAAGCCATTGTCATTTAAATGCAGCAATAAATTGTTGAAAAACTTCTTCGCGTATGTTTGTTCCAGCAGGCATAGATTCTGTAAACCTAGATAATCTTTCCAGTTCGAATTTGCATATGCAAGTTACCAGCAGTTTTATTTTCATGAGGTATGGAGTTTCTTATTGGAATTTTTTCAGCACTCTAATCTTCACTTATGCAGGAAATTGTGAAGATTCATCGCATGTGGTGAAGATATAAGTTCTTTTAAGATTCAGGCTTGAGGCTGAGCGTTGTTTTGAATGTAACAAGAGTAGATGATAGGAGGAATTTTTGAGTTTTCCTTCATCAAGATATTTTCATCAAATTGAATTTCAAAAATATACATGTGGTACCTTACAACTCAACCTCTTGCAATTTGCCCTGTTTCCTGAAATTTGACATGTTTTAGCCTCCTTTCTAGTATTTTTGTATTTTTTGCCCTTGATTTTACAGAGAGTCTTGCAAATTGACCACTTTGCAATTTCACCCTATTCCAGCAACAGATTACAGTATGGCGTCAAATTGCTGGGCATCATCTGTATTGGGAGAATTTTTAGGCATCAAAAAGAATCTCGACTTCTTTACGTCCTTCGGGTTTTTCGTCTCGTAAGTACATGGCAAACCCAGTAACACTCCGACTTCCAACTTACGGGAGTAGTGGGTTGTGGAGTTTCGAGAGCCCATACAGATACTGTACATATCCAAGAAGTCGCTTTCGCAATATCAACAACGGAATTCCAGCTTCTTGATGGTTTGAATCACGGAGTTTCGGGAAGCAGCTGGGAAGCAATTCCTTTGAAACAAGTGGCTGAGCTGCGCCGAGAAACTTGAGGATTATTCTTCGTCACTCGGGTGACGACGGAAGTTTCCGTCCCGCGGCGAATGCTCACATGCTCCTCTTCTTCTTGGTCTATTACACACATACACACACACACTTTTCCCTATAGATTCGCGTTTCCACACACACAATGGACGAGCAAATGGATTCAGAGTATCTTCCAGAGCATCCAGCAACTGCTAGAAAAATTTATTAGATTTTTTTCTCTCTAAATTTATACTCTACTCGTGAAAGAAGTTTTCATCTGAGTTTTTTTTTCATTAAGCGCGCACATGATTCATGTATAGAGGGATTATGAAGATCATACGGGTTTATTATGCTGAAGCATGACTTCAACTTGGACTCTCGCCTTTCCGCGAATCTATACCATGCTGTCCGGTGTCCATTCGTGAAAATAAAACGGCACAGGCTTACACAGAAACCGATTTTGTCGCATAGTTCATGTTGTGAAGATGAAGATTGAAAGATTTATTCGTGAGATTGCACTGCAAAACTCAAATTCAAACAGATAACCGAAAATGCGCAAGCATCTAATCAAATTAATATACAGTACTGTACAGCAGTACTTTACTTATGAATTCCTTGAACTCCGCTATCCACTGTTATGAGGATGATCCAATATATTAAACTGGAATCCCGAGATTTCATATCTAGAACCATGCCTTTTAGCAAAAAGAAAGTGAATATTTTTCGAAGCAATTTTGAAATTATTGTATTGCTTCCGAGAGGCATTTCTTTGGGAGGAAAATGATACCACGATTCTAGCTTGATACTGCAGAAAAACACCGCGTTGAAAATGAATGGCCATTTTGGCATTGGTGTATTTTTTGGTCCACCTTTTATTTTCAGAGTTCTGATCAAATTCAAGGAAATTATACAAAAAATTACTGTGTACTGTACCGTTTGATTTTTGTGGATATCCGTTATTTTACTTAAGTTATTAATGTGACTTCAGTGATTCATTAATAAACCCTGTACTATAAAGTGTTGGGGTTGGAAAAACCCGGGTGTCTGGTCGTTTAAGAGTACTTTAAAAAGATGGCTGACAATTAAGCAAAGTTTCACAAAATCTTTATAGGCTCAAAAAGTTTTGTTTGAACAGCATCATGGAGTTTTGTAAAAAGTTTCTGTTTTTTGTTTGCAAAAATTAAGTCAAGAGCCAAGGAAGCCACAAGTGGAATGTCATCAAAAAGTTAGAACGGTGGGCTTGAATAAAGGTTTATTGTCAGAATTCAAAAATAAATTGATTTGTTTGAGTACGTGAAAATTTGTCTTGAGTGTTATTGGAGAAAAGCCAACATTGAATTTTCATCTGAGAATTTATACTGCCATTGTCTTCCAAAATGACAGATGAAGATATATAACAGACTTCATCCCAACTTTTGACCTACTGATTATGCTGAAGATAATTTCCCACTGACCCAACAAAAAACTTTTGTGGACTAGCACCAGTCCATAGACCATAGGTTGCAGAACACTGGCAGATAGTGCAAAATATCTTTGAGTTCATCAAAATCGGCTTACTATTTGAGTAAATTAACGAATTGATAGGAATGCAACTCTCTATTTTGAAGGCTTTGCCAGCAGGGATTTTTTTTCATTTGAGAATGGAGGCATAGCAGTTCATTAAAAAACGCATTACCTGACTATACGCTTTGTATTTTTTCCTTTTACACCATGATCACGCACCAGAGCCCTAAACTAGATGTTTTCCTTTTCGAGTGTTGTGGTTTATTTCTTTGAAGGCTGAAGTGTCGTGGCCCGTTTCACGGAGCCAAGCTTAATGAGTGGGGAATAGGGTTCCATTTCGAAGTGCCCACGAAAACCAAGGCAAGACTCGACGCTAGCATGCGTTTTACATGTGGGTTCTTTACTTCTCTATATAGTCACTCCTCCCCAGGGGCATGTTTCGACAATGTCGACGTTTTTCTTGCAGCCCGGTTTCAAGTCAGACTCCGTGAGACAAATGCAGATTGGCTCGTTTCTCGTTAGGGTTCTGAACACTG
>CAJPEX010000746.1:15943-82887 GCA_905338405.1 Notodromas monacha
TGGTTTTTAACATGAATGTCCGCTGTACAGTGTTCTAAGGTTACGCTAATATTTGCTGCAGTGTGCTGTTTATCTAGTTCTACGTATGAGGGCAAGCAGCAAAAGTCTTTGAATCCCCATAGATGTCACACCATCCCATCATCGCCCGTCACTTCCCTGGCAAGACCAACAAACGGAGGAATGCAATTTATGCAGTTGTTTATTTTCAACGGTTTCAGTTTCCAGTCTTTCAAATACTGTAAATGAGAATGCGAATTTCAATCATCTTTCGAATTGCGTCAAATTTCATACGATGGCAACACTGCAGTTTGAAAGAAATGAATACACATATGCGCCTCGTAATCGTAGTTTGAATGAGTATGTTAAGATAATTTCCTCTACAAAACTTTAGATTCAGTTGCGTTTGAACAACAGGATTGAATATTCAAGAATAAATCTTCAATTATATCGTAAAATGATGAGAATAATTTTTTAAAAACCTTTGTATACATCCTGTGAAATCCATCAAATCACATTTTTTGCCACGTTGTGCAAGAAGCGTGGGCTTCTACGTTCTGAGGAATTTTATTTTCCACAATGGGCATATTTTATTGGCCCTGTTTAAATGTAAAAGATCTTCGTACGTCACATGAAAACATCATCTCTTCGACGTTAATTAGGAGCGTAAACTTTATTGAAACCTCTAAAAACACGTTCGAACGTTTAAAAAAAATTTGTTTCTACGGTTGTACTACTTTACTATCTGCGTTTTATAAAAGCTTCTTATTTGTTTTGAATGGTGTCAAAAAAAAAGCCTAATAAAGTAAGGAATTCGAGGACCGTACATTGACCTCGTCCTTCAGCAGCAAAAAATGTGGAACGACGTGAAATAATAAGCTAATTATTTTATATTATTCACGAGTCATTTTTTTCGTTTCTCCACTTATTCGTGTAATAATCAGTTAGCATTGAAAACATCCATCATTTTCCAAGTCGAAGAAAAATTAAAAAATGGGGTGCTTGGATATCATATCGATTCAATAAAATTCAAATTTCAAATGCCAGATCAATTGATCGAGTACACTGGAAGAATTCGACTTTTGGAGTTCCAAGTTGAAAAAGTGTTTCAATTTTTTCAATAGTGGGTAGAAAATCCACAAGCGTTTTACAAATGATCGAGCTTTTTCATGAATTATTTCCAGAATTAACCACACGCCGCCCTTGGAATTTAAACTAATGTGCCCAGCTGGAAAATGCATCGGGCCAGGGATCTTTTCTTTTCTGGCTTGGTGATTGCAATGCCATTCAAGTATCTGGGTGGGCAAACCTTTTTCTTGGCTCTCCAGAAGGATGCATTTTGGAAAGGACAATTTTCATTTTTCAGAAATCAGAGGGAGATTTAATCCAGAAAATGACGAATACGCTGTCTTTTTAACTGGGCACATAGACGGGTTATGTTGCAATGGAAACATCGGGGACAAACGTGGCTTATTCACGGAATTTCATAAATAAATTCATAAGCATTCGTGTATGGTATTTTGAGTAAAATATTTTCCTCGTGCATGCATATTTGATGCGATGCGAAATAAGGGGAAAATTTTGTAACAGTAACCTTTTTTAGATGTTGAACTTCTAAGTAGGTAGAAGTACTATATGTTTTTATTTGCTAAAAAACCCAGGTATTAGAAGATCTTATATCTATAAGGGCCTATGACATATAGGAAAGAACTTGAATGTGCGTTAATTCAGGACGAAAAATTATTATTTGTTGAATTTTGAAGATTTTATTAAGTTAATTCTGACAAAAATTACTTTTTCGGTACATTATTCCTTGAAGAAAACTTTTTGACCCTTATTTCGATGCCTTTTGACGAAGTTCTGATGAACATTGATTTTCCTCTTTTGGATGAGGTCCGATTAATTGTTTGAAAACACATATCAGGTTCGAAAAATCATATTGCACTGTATACATTTTCAATTAAATCTTGTGCTTCCACGCAATTCAAGTCACTGTCATACGAAATTATTTGGAAAAAATTATTCTAGACACGAATCAAAGCGGAATTTTAGATGTGCGCCAAAGTTCTGAAAATAAAGTACTGCATAAGAATTTAGTGAATTCTTGAAACACCTTTTTTCTGAACAGCGTAACCCGTACACCGTTTCCCCAAAAATTGTGATTGGGGTATTCTTTGAATAAGTATTTTCACAAAATTTTTTTTTTTTGCCAAAACAAAAGACTGTTCCGACTAAATGCATTTGGATAACTTCGCTGAAATGCGACGTCGAAAGAATAACTATCACTGTACATTACAAATCTTATTTTTGTCAAATAAGTTCAAAACACGGATATACACACACGCACACGTACACTCGCAAACAGATTTCAAATTATTATTCATGATTTCCGTCCTATCAAAACTGATTTACTACCCTCATTTATCCAGGTAAGGTCGTCTACTTTGGGTTTTTATTCTGGACAGAGTAAGAACTCTTTTTGTTTTACTTACACTGCGAAAGCAGGCCAAAACGTTGTTTTAGTTCCATTTTGAAGGAGAATGAAGGCGGTATAAATTTTGCACGTGTACGCAGTTAAAATTCCCGGAACATCACCCTTGGGGCGGGAAACGTTGCCCACCCCCGGGGTTCTTCCTCGACGGAACCCGATCCCGCCCCAAATGATCCTGAATCACAGCAGACAGATGCAAAGAGCGAAGGAAAGAAAGCAAGAAAGTATAATATCCTTGTTCCTACGCACGAGGGCACAGGTGTTATATAGCGAACCACTCGCATGCCTCCGAACCCTGGTGGGTTCAAAGCCCCGGCAGGTAATTAATCTTAGTGTAAACCCGGGAATCAAGACTATTGTATATATAGCTCGGGTTCGGTTTTCGCGGAAAGATAAATGATGGAACGTACACGCATAGTCCGTGACAATAATAAAAGACATGACAAGTTGCACCATTCTCATGTACAAAATTTAATTACTGTACTGTACAAAAATCCCAGCCTCTTCCGTAACGCAAGAAAAATACATTCTTGTCTCATCGTGGGTTGCAGCAACTCATTTGCCTGATGGAATCGAGGAAATGCGACAATTGATGTATCAATTGGTTTTTAGCATGAATGTCCGCTGTACAGTGTTCTAAGGTTACGCTAATATTTGCTGCAGTGTGCTGTTTATCTAGTTCTACGTATGAGGGCAAGCAGCAAAAGTCTTTGAATCCCCATAGATGTCACACCATCCCATCATCGCCCGTCACTTCCCTGGCAAGACCAACAAACGGAGGAATGCAATTTATGCAGTTGTTTATTTAGTTGCCAAAGTCAAAGGTCAGAAAGTTTATGACATTTACTCTTACGCTTAAAGTTAGTAGAAAGCTTAACGCAGTTTAAAGTATGCTACCGTTGTGACGTCAAACTTTCTTTACTTATGTGTATACTGCCTCGTAATTGTATTTTGAATGAGTACATTAAGATAATGTCCTCTCTAAAATTATAGATTCAGTTTCTTTTGCACATCAGGATTCAATATTCAAGAATGAATCTTCAATTATATCGTACAATGATAAAAATAATAATTGAAAACTCTGTACATCCTGTGAAATCCATCAAATTACATTTTTTGCTATGTCGTGCAAGAAACGTGGGCTTCTACGTTCTGAGGAATTTTATTTTCCACAAGGGGCATATTTTATTGGCCCTGTTTAAATGTAAAAAATGTTCGTACGTCGCATGAAAACATCATCTCTTCGACGTTAATTAGGAGCGTAAACTTTATTGAAACCTCTAAAAACACGTTCGAACGTTTAAAAAAAATTTGTTTCTACGGCTGTACTACTTTACTATCTGCGTTTTATAAAAGCTTTTTATTTGTTTTGAATGGTGGCAAAAAAAGCCTAGTAAAGTAAGGTATTCGAGGTCCGTGCATTGACCTCGTCCTTCAGCAGCAAAAAAAAGTGGAACGATGTACAATAATAAGCTAATTATTTTATATTATTCACGAGTCATTTTTTTCGTTTTTCCACTTATTCGTGTAATAATCAGTTAGCATTGAAAACATCCGAAATTTTCCAAGTCGAAGAAAAATGAAAAACCCCCACGAACCTATAGTATAGCTAAGTTATTTTAAGTTTAAAGTTTACGGTCTAGTTAACTAGCTCATGTGACCTTCTTAAGCTGAAAACCTCAAGGTTCAACTTTTTCACAAAGTTAAAAAAGTTATATGTCAGTTCATTCACGAGAGCGAACAAATTGTAACTAAATAAATACTGAAGATCAATCAACGATCAAATCCACTGGTAGTTCGCTCAATTTTTCAAAAAGTATAAGAGCAAATTTCGCTTTTGGAAGTTAAATACCGTACACAAAATCTTACGTGCAATGAGAAGCATAAAAATTAAATGAAGTTCATTTTAAAAGGCTTCCATCATGAACCACCAATATTGAATTTGGTTTTTTTCAGAATTAAATACACGTTACAGGACTTGAGTTTCTGTTATCGCTCACTAATACGTAGATAAAAGCTCATAGTATAAGGAAATCAGGTTTCTAGTGATTGTGGCGTTTCTAGAAAATTCACGTGAGAATCGTTGCTGATAATGGAAAATTTTAATTTATTGATCGATCTAGAATAAATGATGCTGTTCACAGGGAAATTCATTTTTCCCTCCATGTTGTTTGAGGAATCAACATTCAACTGCTTGCTGATTTCCTCAGGCGATTAGAAAATAGAAAATTACCTCCATTCATAGGACTGAATGAAAGCAGTGTCATGAATATAAAATTTACTCTGCAGATAACTTCAAAATATGATTAAGTGTATCACTGTAATCAAATAAAAAAAATAACAAATAGGTGCTCAAAAATTTCCAATGAAAAAAATCGTAACCTTGCATTAGTTATAGGCCTTTAAGGAGGCTCCTTAAGGTAACTAATTTGTTCAAAATCGAGGACTTGAAAAGCGTTATTTTACGGACGTACCTGTCCCATGGCGGCGTTTGAACTAGGGTTTTTATCACCACTTGAGAAAATAACCAAAATAATCAAACCGACAGTCAAATCACAAATTTGAATGAAATAAGGATGACTGCATTGGCCCGGTATCAATCTATTGGAAACATCTCATTGGCTCTTTTGAATACTGCACAATACTGTACTTGAATCATACATTTGCTAATAAGTTTTGAACTGATTCGCCTCGAATAAATTTTTTCTTGTTTCGTTCGTCAGTTCATTCCAAATCTGCCAACAAGCAGCGACTAAAATTATTATTTCACAGCCAATAATTTTTGCCTCAACTTCTCAGCAAAAATTCAAATTTTGCATTTTATCCAACGACGTGTTACAGGTAGAAACTCGCTAAATCGATAGAGATGTAATCACTGCTGGAATGAATCAAGCTTTGGCCAAGCGTGACACGTTTTTTCTATAAATCGAAATCCTCTCCGTCCCGCGCAAAAAAAAAAAGTCATCATCGAATTTTTTCAAGGCTGGGATATTCTCAGTAGAAAACCAGACACATTTCGCGAAAAGCTGCACTGGCACTTTTCACATAGGGAAGGAGACACAGTGATTTAACACAGTTCAATTCAAACACTTCTTCATTCAAGCCACGCAAAGCTATGAAGCCACAAGCCCGCCGAAGCCGAGAGGCAACCTATGAACCGAGGAGACACGGGCGCGCAAGAAAATCTGAGCAGGGAGGCACTATACAACTGGGCACGAGTCAACTGAGCGCCATGGGGAAATGGGCGCTGTGGAAAACTCAGCATATATAGGAGACGAGATTATATTAGTGCGGATACACGGTAGAATCTCATCGCCACAACAAATCTTGTTATAGTGAATCTATGCTTGCAACAAGTTTTGTTTTCTTGGTCCCTGTCCAAAAGCAACAATGTTTTTTGTTTGTTTTTGTTTTGTTCCAACGAATTTTCTCGTGTAGTGAAGCGTTTCAAGGTCCCAAAATGCTTCATTGTGGCACAATTATACCTTGTATCTGCATAAAAAGACTATCACATTCTGGGGGGAGTTTCATTGGTCAAAAATTGGATAATGAACAATAAATCCTGATTTTGCTTCAGTTTTAATTGGAAACTGTTTGATCGATTCCAGATACTGTACAAACAAAATCAACAGGAGTACTTTAAAATATGCGCATTGCAGCAAGTATCAGTATGAATTTGTGAGCAGAACATTCATTAGTACTGTGCTTGCTGAAATTTTGTTGAACCCAATAGACATTTTTAGCACTCAGATTTTTTTAATACCCTGAAATTCACTGATTTTTGAGGCTAGAAAAATAAACCCTTTCGCCTATACGCTTACTTGTTTGCAATGTGTGCCTTGATTTTAAAATAACTTAAATTCAAAACTTGCTAAATTATTGCAATTTCAGCCAGGACATTTTTATTCTGTGATTTTTTACACAACTCAATATTTTGCTATGTGAGGGAGAAATTTTGTTCACCAGTGAATTAAAAGTTTAGAACATATATCTCCCTGAGATGACACTCAGTCTGCTGGCGCTTAGTTGTCCTTGGTAGTATTCATATGGGTTACCCTCAGTTGTACCAACAATCAGTTGGGTGGCAGTCAGTTGTGCTCAGGGCTTACTTGAAAAGCACAGGTGTCTTTGCCTGCCTGTCCTTTGATGAGTTATAAGGGTGAGGTGCAGTCAAGAGCAGACAAAAGTATTACAGTACTTCAATAATCAACATTAATTTGTTTATTCAAGTTTGGAAAAACTTGAGTCTTGAAATCCTAGGGGAAACAATATACTGCATCACTGAGCTTTGCTTTTATGACTGTTTTTGCATAATGAAATTTATCATGAATCAAGCATTCAAAGCTTCATATAGTACCCGCCAGAAGGACCAGAGGACGCCCCTCCAGCAGGAATACAAGGACCCAAGCATCCTTGATTGTTTTTAGTTCATTTATTTTGCAAAGCGGGCTCTCTGTTCAGTGTACTATACCCACGTGCACATGCTTTCAATGATGTTTGCCCAAATAGTATATACAGTGAAATCTTGTTTCAACAAATACCATTCAAACAAATTTTTCAGTATAACTAACTTTTTTTCAAGTCCCAGCAGAAATCCTGTAGGGTACATATTATAAAAACCTCATTATAACAAACTGCCCACTTCCAGTATAACAAACTTTTTTGAGGAACATGTTATGATTTCTTAATGAAAAATCCCTAAAGGAGGCAAAAACAGCCTCACATTTCCCATTCAAAATGTGACTGGAGACTGGTTCTTGGAACATAAGGTGGAATCAAGCACAAAAATTCTTCAAACTTCACCTGAAAATTCTCTCTTTCAAAAAGTATTCTTATGTTAGGAATGATGGTGGGAGTGAAGGAAGATGTTGAATATATGCAGGTCTAATTTGAAAAAAAATCTACTGATCAGTCAATAATTTTCAAAATCTCATTATAACAAATTATTTGTTACAACAAACTTTTTCTGAAGTCCCCAAAAGTTGGTTTTAACAAGATGTTACTGTAGTAGGCATGCAGAGCCCCAGAAGGGCATTCAACTTCAAGTCTCTTGGCAGATACCATTATTGTCTCCAGCAACCATCAACATCACTGAAACCGTCATCCCTCATACCAAGCTGACTTGTTTGTACAGTGACTTACTTGTACTGTACCTGAAGTACAGTACTACATTAAAGATAATAAACATGCCTGTTGCGTGTACACATACTTGTGAATGGAAGTTCTTACAAAAACCTGGAACCCATACTTCTGTGCTTGAGAAAACTCTTGGTATATTATACGTGGTTTACTGCAATCTGTTGCAAAGTTGCTTAGATGCAAGCAATTTGTGTTCTCTTTAAGAGATGCAAAAAGACCAGTTGGTATTCTTCCTTCATCATAGAATATGTATAGACAATTATATTTATTTTAACCGTTGGAAGAGGGGCAAATTTGAATTTATGGTAGGAAGGGGTGAGAACATCTCAATAGCTCGTCGACTTTGGCAATTTCCTAGAGAACAACGCGGCCTATATTTACTACTGTATTAGCAAAGATATTTTATTGAATTTATTACATTAATTAATTAAGGCTGGAAAGTATTCCTTATTATCAAGTTCAATATCTTCTTGGATTGCAAATTGTGCATAGCAATCAAATACTAAAGTACTTCGAATTTCATCGAGCATAGTAAGGTAATCAGATTGAGTGCATCTCTATTGGCTTCTGTGATTCAATTTTATCCAAGAACAGTACGATAACGGAAATTTCCACGCGTTGATTTTGAAAAATCCAGACCATCAAAGAGTTTCTCAAGATGAAAAAAAACATTGTTTCTAGTGCGAATACGCTTTACTTTTCAAAAGTTATATCAACCGCATCCATATTGTTGAATAGGTTTATAGTTACCTCAATTTTTGCTTCTACTCCTCGAGTACTGTATATATCAAAGCACCAAGTAGCTGGCCATTATTTAAAATATTAAAAACATTTGAAATGTTACTTGAATCAATTTACAAGCGCGTGATATAAAAAACCCATCACTTGAATGGTTCAAACTGTAAAACTGATCATTACAATACGGATAATTTTTTCCCTAATTACTTTCCGCAATTATAAGATATTAAACGTGAAGGCAAAGTGCTCTTAGGTTAATTTTCTACTGTATCAGGGTTACAAAAAGTATTAAGCATATTTTTCGATAATTAAAAATATCCTTGACATGTACAAAATACGGATAAAACTTTTATATTAAACTGGTGGATATATTCTTGTGAAAACCGCTTTTTGTCCGTGCGAAAAACTTGTCGAACAATTCAAGTCGATGACAACTGAACGCACAACGGTACAAGTACAATACAATACTGATTGTTCGCGAAAAAAAAGTCTCACGATTGGAAAATAATACTGTGATTACCGAAACAGCCTTCGTGAGCGACTTTTAGTGCTGCATAAATAGTCGATTAGAAAATGTCTGGCTTCTGGAGCTCGTGGAAAGAGATACAAAAAATGAAACTTTCTTCGGGATAAATCTTGGCACTCGGCGTCTGTGCGTTCAGCAACATGCATATATTTAAAAACACCAACAAAAAAATATTGTGTGAAACGTCAGCTGTTTCCGTCGCTCTTGTTCAAGGATACCCGTGGGTTGATCGAAAAGTTTCATCAGCATATCAATAATCGTTCAACAAATAAAAATGGCATGCTCGACCGGTTAGTACTGCATGAAGTACTTGCGTATATACTCATCCGTAATTGATCCAAGATGCTTTATTCTTTTCAACATTTTTTTCCAGTCAAGTTCGTGGCTTTGAAAACTCGCTGATGCGAGATTTTCGTTTTGTTTCCGCGATGAGGAAGCCTCACAAACGATCAATTTTCTTGTTGTTCACGTCCTAGTACCCGTGAAGACGAGAGACGAGACTGATAAGCCATTTGATTTGCATTCTTGACAGCCTAAAATAGCCTAAAATACAGTATTACTCATTTAAAATACCCGTTGAGAGCGAGGGTTGTCCCAGTTGGACGCGGCCGCTGATATTTATAGAGTTGGTATGATTGCAAACATAATTCTTGGCATAGCCCATGATCTTCTGAGGCTCTGAGATTTTTTTTAGAATTGAAAAATAAAACATTCTATTCACTGCATGATGATAAGTGAAAATTTTCCAGATACAGCCAAACATCTATACCTACGTAAAAGGTTGCTAACATCTTTTTTTCTGTTGGCCTGACACATTTTTAGCACCCTGTGACATTAGGTGCAGAACCCGGCTGTAACTGGAAAGTTTTCCCTTATGATGCATCATTTAGAAATACTGTATATTAAATTAAAAATTGCCTTCGAACACCATGGGTTATTGAACGATTTATTTTACAATCCCACTTATTCAAAAAATAATAATAAAAATAGAGGCCGTGTCCAAATGGGACAACCCTTGTGTGTTTCCGATACATTAATAGCACTCGTTCTCTTTGGAGCTTCCGTAACATTTCCTATTCATCCACTTTCCAGGAAATCCAGTCAAAATTAGTTGAACACCACATACATCATGCAGTTTTCCATGAGTGACTTGATAACTACAGTTATTTCTGATGGAAGGTGAATCAACAGTTGGATGCGGTTGGACTTGAACCATATAAAATATTTTTTTTTTATAATCGAGAAGCTGCATTTATTAATAAAAACAATTTTTTCCTGATTGAATGTTACTCAGTTAAAACTTTAACTGACAGAAAAATTATTATTCCAGGAAAAAAACAGTTCCCTCAACGTATTGATTACCTAATTATAGATTCAAGTAAGGGTTGAACTAACTCCTGAAATCGTGCCGATGACCAGTTTTGAATCACATTTGGGTCAAAGAAAATAACTTTATTTCCATGGTCAATATTTGTGCATTATTTGGAACCATAAATGACGCCTGTTGTTCACAACTTCGCACAAAGACCAACTTAATGTGGCTTTTAAAATAATTCTGAAGTATTCAAAACCCACGCGAATTTCTCGGATTCCGATTTATTTTTTTAGGAAAGATCAGCTTTTCGGGTTTTAAGGCACATTTCAGGTATAGATATGCAGTACAGTAGAATGTGGCACGTAAATTGTGGTCTACGCATCTTATTTCTGTCCAATAAAAAGTTATACAGTGATTCAAATACGACAATGAATGAATAAAAAACTGCTTCCAAATACTCAAACTATAATTTTATTTTAAGGATTTTTTAACGCATTTTAAAGCATCATTCGTTAAAGAACTAAAATAAAGGGAAAGTTTTGCCCTCACAGTTAAAAGCAACGAAGAGAGCACATCAACGAAACAGCATGGATCATGTATTACATTTTTAAAAACTTCACTTTTTGTCAAATCATGTCCATGAATCATAAGCCATATGTAAAACAAAAACTAATATTTTTGCCATTCGACTTTGACCCCGGATCATGGTGACGCATCCGGTGATTAATCACGGAAAGAACCTCTTTTAAAAGGTTCTTTATTTTTTCTTCAATTGTACTGTATCTTCTAACCCGAAAATGGTAAGTTATTTTTTGAAGCACCTCATTTCAGCAAGGAATCGATATTTGATCCCATCTGTAACGTGAAGTTCCGCTGCTTTGTCACGCGTTGGTTACAGCATTCGTTCCCCCTGCGACCTTATTTCGAGACCTCGTCTCTTCTGTACATCATTTCCCTTTTGTGGCGACGACACAAAGCGACAGAAGCAGTTCTTACAACGTGAGATATACACACACGATCCGACTTCAAAAGTTCAGCCTTTTGTGAAGGATGGTGTTAACTGAGCAAGTGGAACCTGGGGATCCATCTACGGGATGTCATTTTTACAGAGGGGCGTTTCCGTGGGTGGTACCTGGTACGCCTACAACTGGTGGTACGCCAGAACCTCTTCAGGTGGTACACAAGATAGACACAGTGAAACCCGGAGATGCAGACATAATTGGTGCATCAAGAGTGTCCCTGAGTCAAAATGTCCCTTAGTCAAGTCTCATTTTCCCTTTGACCTACATGATATAATTTAATTGGTGTTTTATGGACAAAATACTCACCATAATTCCATGAAAATAAAAATTGTCTCCTAATTTAAACTGATTCAATCAATATATTTCAACACAATATGACTAAATGGATGGTAAATTGGTGAGAGAAATGCCCAAGAACTTTTCTTACAGCAATTTTATGGTTGGAAATATCTGTTTCTTGTAATTTAGCCTGAAAATTATCTGCAATTTTACCACAAAATGTCACCATGTCAAGTCAGTGTCCACATGTCGGGCCTTTTTTATTATTTTTGTATGGGAAAATAAGTGTCCCTATGTCAATTTGTCCACATGTCAAGGTGTCCATATGTGGGGGTCTCACTGTATTTAATAGGGCATAGCTTGGAGTTTGACTTTTCAAGGAGCGGTAAATTGGTGCAAAAAGTAGAAGTTCCCATTTGGACCTCTTCCTTGTAATTCAAACTCAGAAGAACCTCAATATATAAAAAATACAAGACAAATAATTTATTTATTATAGAAACTTGGATTTCGACTTCTCAAGGAGTGGTACATTGGCACAAAAGTTAGAAGTGCCCAGCTGAATCTCCTCAAGTGGAACTCTGAAGGATCTCAATAAATAAATTGACTTGAGGAAACCTTTTTCAGTTACGGAAACTAGGATTTTTTTGTTGTGGCATTCACGCTTGAAAAAGTACAGGAAGGTAATTTGGTGAACCTTCAGGCCTCAAACTGCGGGATAAATGAGTGGACAGGATGCTGAACTTCAAAGCAAGGGTACATTTGCCCAATTAATCACTCACTTCCTATTTGAAAAGCAACTATACTGTGAGAATCGCGTTTGTGAATTACGTCTGCAGTTCTGAAAAGAAATTTAATTGTACCAAATTTACAAAAATAATTTATCATGCGTCACCATTTTTTTTCTTGCAGAAAAGCAAATACTCAGGAAATTTGAAGGTTGGTGTCTTTTATTGGACTTATTATTTCGGTTTGAAGTATCTTTCGGACTCAATCCAGAGAGGTTCAACTAATAATTGATAGGGTGACACATTCCAAGTACAGTAAATAATAGCAGCAATATAGGTTTTTTATGATAGGTATGGCTTTTGTGAATCTGCACTTTTGATATACGTGCTCTGTTTCACGAATTTTTCATACGATTGTTTTTTTTTTACATGCCGCTTGAATTGCAATTTTTCTCATTCATCTGCTTCTTTTTATACAGTACCAGCTCTTTTGTGTGATCTTTAGATTGTGCTTGCTTTTTTGCGGTTTCCGTCTCTTGGCCTGACAATATTATTCGACTTCGCCCCACCGAAAGACGGAAGTTGCTGGAGTAAGTCCAGCGGAAAAACAATACCCGCTTCCGCCTTGATGGAACCCGCACTTGAGACACACTTCACACGAAGGGACGAACGATGAATGCATTTCTTTCGTGGGAATCATATCACTTGTCACATTTCAGCATGAAACACAAACGAATAAACTAAAATAAAAATTACGCATCGAATTTGATTTCTCGTCATCGACGCATGAAACAAATAAAGTTTGAAAAAAAAAATAACCCATACAGATGAAGAACGAGATTTTTGGTCACGGAAATGGTTCGCTTCGCCCCGAAACAGGCGACGGTTCCAGAGAGACTGTCGCAATGAAACTGGATCCCTGGAATTCTCGGGTTCTCTCTTGCTTGCTTCCTCCCTTCTGTTCCTACTCCTACTGGGGATCCCATCCCCCCTTCCTCCTCATCCGTTTTTATTTATGTTTCCCTTTCCTTCCTTCCCCCAGGCACACGATAAAGATGGGACAGGCCAGGAAAGGGTCCAGCGGGTCGCGGAAGGGAGAGAGTCAAGGCAGGTCTCTACCACTTCATGCTTGTGGGGAGAGGAACCAGATCAGAAGGTTTGCCTATCTTTTTTTTTTTTTAGCTACATGGTTGTCCAAGAATATGAAACCTCAGCCTCCAGCAAAATTACTACATTTAGAACTTGCTGAGTCAAACTCAAAATGGATGAGACATTTTTTAAATTTATTTTTACCTGTACATGTCGAAGCTGGAAATAGGGATGCACATCTCTTTTCACGCTGAAAATTATTTTCATATCATGGATTAATCATACTTGCAGTCTTGATAGTAACGTGATTCTATACGGAAAAGCCTGCAAAATCATTTTTGAGTTGAGGAAGATTCGAACGACGAGCAAAAAAATTGCAACATGGATTTTGGAATAATGCATCACGGTGATAATTTGCATCTCTTGAAACGCCTTTTTTGAAACATAAACTCAGAGCAATGACCCAATGGTCTCAGCGAATTTGAATAATTGAGATTGAATCCCAGACGTTATTGAGTTAGGGGAGACAAAATTAAAAAAATTTTGGAATCCAGTCTGGAATCAACAATTAGTTTGAGAATTAATTGGGAAGGAGAGAATTTGACAAAGAAAATTGACTTGGTGAGACCAGACCGTAAGTAATGAATTATCATGTTTTTTTTAAGTAAGTCTTCTTTGTTGCTGTGAAGTTTTTCAATCCGAAAAAAATTAAGGAGGGGAGTTCTCTAATAAAAGTTGCCACAGAAAACAAAACTCTCTTTACTTGGTCCTTTACTGCCCCTTCCAACAAAAATTTGTGCAAATACGATCAAATAATTTGCGCTTCGTTGCCTGAAAATTAATCAACGAAAATAAATCGTAGACATGTCTAAGCTGGAAATAGGGATGCACATCTCTTTTCACGCTGAAAATTGTTATTTTATACCATAGATTAATCATACTTGCAGTCTTAATTGTAACGTGATTCAACACACGGAAAAGACTCCAAAATCATTTTTGAACGCGGCGATCGTTTCTGTGTACAGTAGTACATAATCGCCGTTCTGTCTGATTAAAAATCTTTAAAATTCCGGACCAGTATCTAGCTTGAATTACGGGGCTTTTAATTGACCCAAGGCCTATTTCCGACCCAGGATTGAGTCATTCGTTTTTTCGTGCAACTGTGTACAATCCGTGTCAGACAGAACGCGCCTAGACCGGAACCGGCATGCGTGCGGGGGCAGGCATCGCGAAATGTTCCCTTGATGCTTCAGCTTCCAGCTGCAAATGCTTTTTTCTGGGTCTTTCATAAAATTCAATGAAGCTTTTTTTTTTTCGAAGCTAAGACATTTTTACTGCTTTTTAAGGAAATGCGAACTACAGTGAGACCTATACTCATGCGGACACCTCAACATCTGCTGGACAATTCGACAAAGGCCCAAGATGCGGACACTGACTCGACATTGGGACATTGTATGATAAAATCGCCATTAAATTTTCTGTAAAAAAGGCTTTTATTGGGCTGAATTGCAAGAAACAGATATTTCCAATCCTAAAAGCTATGCAAGAAAAGTTCTTCGGTATTTCTTCCATCATTTTCCCATCCATTAATCTAATTGTAAAAAAAATTACCTTTAACAAAGGATGACTTCCTTCTCTCTTTGTGAATTGAATGTTATTCTTATAGATGCAAACATTTCAATGTACTGCTGTACAGAGGTAAACAGTATTCAATGCTCCAAATGTTCTTATTCAGTTGAAAGATATTCACCAAATAAATTGCAATTGGGAGAAAATTTTTCTCATGGAATCCTCATGAATATTTCTTTCATAAAACACCAATTAAAAATTATAAAATCTAAGTATATAGGAAAATGAGACTCAACTTAGAGACATTTTGACTTGGGAACACCCTTGATGCACGAATTACATCAGCATCTTGGGGTCTCACTGTAATTTGTTATTTTCACTATTAATGGATGGCCCATATGCAACGAATTTTGTCAAAATCGGCAGGTGAAGAAATATTAATAGCGGGTTACCGATGACAAAATTTCAAAATAAACTCGAGGAAGGAAAAAAATGCTTCCACAAAATTATTTTGCATAGCTTCTCAATTTAGCGACTAGTTTTCGGAGCCACAAGCGAGATCTGAAATCATTTATTCAAAATTAAAATGTCATGGAGTATAAAGAACCTACTAAATTATTTATTCAGTACACAGCATGTATACTACAAGATTGAAATTTGTATGAAAGCTAATTGAAACTTTCATTAACATATAAGTAGTCAATTTTTAACCTTCATCAAGAATTGTGAATCAATTCCTAAAATAAGTTACGCACTTCTCCCATGAGTCCAAGAGAGAAAAAAAGCTGCTCATGAAGCTAAATCTGTGTCCACATTTTTCGTTTCCCGAAAGTCGATAAAATCAATTCCGGATCGTATGCATGAAAAAAAAAACCACGCAGATATATCTACGCTTTCATACATTGAATTGTACCATCGAAACTTATTTTCCAAGTCAATATGAAAGATAAGCTTCCTCTTGGGATAGATCGACTTCAAATCTTCAATGGGGTTTGTTGTCGGATTCCAGACTACAGTTAATATTTCTTCGGCACCGATACTTTTTCTAGAACCCATGCTACTATAAATGCCATCTGCGTTCAGTAGAAAACTGCCAAAGCAAGAGATGAGGATCCCATTGGGTAAAGATTAGCGCAGCACGAAATGACTCGGACCGGGTGAATTTCAGAGGAAATCCTTTCTTTTCTTGCCCAGGTGAATCGCAAAATTTGAGCAAGGGTTGGTTAACAATTCAATCAGTCTTTCACTTCCATTATACAGTATAGTGATTACTGCTGCATGAATTGAAAGTTAACGTGCAGTGTTCAGTCATTACAGAGCAACATAACTAGAGGATTTTATCGAGCACTCTGTTACAAGCTTGTCGGGCAAGTTGAATTTGGCAGAGGACAGAGGGTTAAAAATTTGCCGAAAATCACAGGAGAACTGTGATTACCTCCCGCAATTCCGTCCTAAACAAAATTTACTGTGTAAATAGTTCAAATATAGCGAGGTAAAAATCTCGACGGAGAACATACAGTATTTCAGATGTGCATGCCATGTTTAAATGCAAAACATTATTTTGCATTTTTTTCTTAGCTTATCAATTTTTAGTAGATCATATTGAATAAGAATGTTGTCAAAAAGGTCACGTGAAGAGGCTGAAGTCGGGGCTTCACATGAAAAAAATCCTTTACTCATGAACAGTCTTCTTACCATGTTGGATCAGTCTTCTTGATCCAAGATATTTTAAGGATTCTCTCAGAGAAATCTGGGCACCAAAAAACTTCTCCTCTAGGTACTGACAGAAATTTTATTTAATTCATGATGCATGGAGATTTCCTCGCCTGCTGTTCATGATTTGCAATGGGGGAATATAGATCGAAGGGAGCAAAGAATGAGCAAAATAGTTTAAAGCTCAGCTTTGCGGTTGAACTGAAAATAAAATCTGTGTGCATGATGGATTTTCAGATTTTTTAAAAAACAATTACCATGATATCGACCGAAAGGATTTACAGTATTTCAGGTCCACGAAGAGGCCCGAAATAGAATAAAAAAATTTACGTTTCAAGCATTATGATGTGGACAATTTTTCGTCGTTCGTTTTCTTCGATATTCGCGTTGGTATTTTCGTGTGAACCGAATTTATAAGAACAAGTTGAAAAAAATATTTCTGGCTTGAACATTGTTCAATGAACCAGCATCAATCATGACTGGAAATTAAGAAAAAAAATCTCGTTCGAGCAGGAATGATGACGAGAAACTTCCAGAAATGAATCATGGTCACATTCGGCACGCGACTCACGGCAGGAAGCGGAACTCCACATTCTTCGAATATACACGTATTTTTGTCTGGGACTCACTTCGAGTACTGTACTTTTGAAAGGTGATGACTACATTTAATGCTGCTTTGAATTATTTTTAAAGCTGTTGTCTGCCAAGTGAAACACGACTTCGCACTCACTAGCGCTCTGGAGACTTTTTCAAACGCTCGCAACAGTACTGGACGCATTTCTTTCGCAGTTTCCTGGTTCGTCTATACACAATCCGGATTCAGACATTCCAGATTATATTCCTGCCCACTACCTTACGTAAAAAGCGACTGATTCGGTACAAGGATAATTCCTTCGCACTCGCATACATGGTATTTTCAACGGTGATGAGGTCACCGCCCTTGAAAAACATGGAATCAAAAGGCATGCAATTATCTTTCTGAGGTTGCCTCTTTTCACGCTCCAGCAGCTGCGTTGATTCGACCGTGGTGGTTTTTTTTTTTAATTCTCTAATTTAGGGTTAAATTATACATGGAGAAATTTGCATCGTGTCTTTTCGCATTCCAATAATGTCAGTTTCTTTCATTCCAGAGGTTATAATATTTTCCTATAGACTAATTTTAGACAGTTGAAAAGATATACAGCACAAAGAGACATCCATAATTTTAACTGACAACTTGCAGCAGAGTTTTTTTTTTTTTTTTAATAAAATGACACTTGAATCGGTAAGGTATAAAATTTCTCTCGCATTATAATTAAAATTCGTTTAGCACACTGTACATCACGTACGGAAATATGACGTCAGAAACAAAAATCGGTGACATTTGTTATGCCTAAAATCCTTCTGTCAATCTTCCAAGAAAAATACATTCCGGTGAAGAATCCAGTTCAATCTGCGTCTGCTTCTCATATTTTGTTCATGTTTTTTGTCTGATTGCTTGAGAGCTTTTTCATCTCTTCTTTTAGGTATAAATTCATCTAATCAATAGGAAACTGAAGTAAAACGTTTCGCGCAAAATTATAGGAAGACGAATTGCAAGTTTGGTATCTTTAATTTTCAGTTTAAAAAAACAATCTCGTGACGATTTTTCGACCCTGTAGCTAGAACGAAATGCTTTCTTGCTGGATCAACGAAAATCATGCTTAACAACAAAATTCACGACGTAACAAACGTCATTTTGGAACGGATTATTCAATTTTTGTGCATCTTCTAGTTTTGCACAATAACTTGTTTGAAAATTTGTACAAAAACTCCCAATAAAAAGTTGTGGTTTGAATTGGTTCGAGGGTGAGTCTATCGTTAGGAAGCCCTCCCATTTGTTGCTGATGCGTCGAGTCAAGAATCCTGTTCCTTCTTACCCCATAATAAAAATAGTGTGTGAAAGATGTAAAATTCGCTTCATAGGATATTTTGAGCTTCTCAGAAGTTAATCATCTTCAACCATCAGATAGCAGTTGGAGGCAATAACGCATCCCCACGAACAGGACTTCCGAGAACAAACTCAATGATCCTTGTAATGTAATGAAACAAGAATGTCTCCATGAATATACACGCCTCACGCCATTTTCCGACTCACTAAAATTCTTCCCGGCAAAAAAAAATGTCGCCTGCTACAAATGCTTCACCTACCGACAAGAGTAGGGACTGTTTTTAACCTCAGTATGTAAGAAGACTAGGCGCTGGCTATCGGCCAAAATCCCGTCGACTTTCTTTCATTTTTGCATTTTTTTCGTTTTTCCCTTCCCGAAAATGCGCCCCGTCGGTGCTGTATGTACACAGCATAAACACGTTGCGTGGGAGCAGCAATGAAGCGAAACCCGCACGAATATGAGAATGAAAGAAAAAATATGTCGAGTCCCCCCCAGGAGCGCAAAATCTCAGTTGAATAGCTCAGAAGAGGGTCTTTGTTCTCTTGGCTCATCATAGTTGGGTAATGTACTAATGTCGGCAGGGAATCTATTTGAAAGAAGAATGTATTTTTCGATTTCGGCACTCAAAGGAATATAAGCCTGAAAAGAAACGGGATTTGGCGACGTTTTTACTTTTGAATGATGAAAAATGGTTTGAGCTGCAATTTGTCAGCTATTCGTTGACGGTGGCAGGGCGAAAATTATTTTGCAATACCGTACGTTTTGTCCTGATTTTTGGGCATGGTTGTGATAAAACACAAAGAATTGAAAATAAAAATCAAAATCTGCCAGGGGACTCGGCAGAAGCTTCAAAAAAGCAGAGAAATTTATTACAGAATTGTTCAATTTCAAATATTGCAAGTGTTGACCAGTGGCGCCTCTGCGCATTAAATCCGGGTTCAATCTCTGCGCATTAAAATACGTTCGTGATAAAGTAATTTCCATATAGGCACTTCAGAAAATAAGAGGAACCCCTCAGAAGCCAAAGGGAGGGGGGATATTGCCTCTTCAAGACGATTTACAGTCATTTCTAGTTGATATCTTTAACTCCTCTGCAGAATGCTGCTTCTAACTTCGATAATTCCCATCTGTGCATTCCTGTTAATTTCTATAAAATCGCATTAAATGAATCCAATTTTAATTGAATCAATTTTGGAAAAATGACGGTGAGCCACTTGTATTCCTAGCACAGCTTTTCGTCAGATTCAGACCCATTTTAGAAACGGGATAAAAACAATATATGCCTGCGTGGATTACTTGACGATGCAGCGACTCAAAATTTCCTTTGATCGTATACATTCCCCTGTGCGAAACACATTTAAATATATATACAGCAGCTGAAATACCTGGACTAGGAACAATTGAAACCGAGTCAGCGCTTCAATTCAGTGAAGAAATTAAAGCCGGTGCAGTTCTTCTCATTCTGGATTATTATTCTCCTACATGGATTCGTACTTCATTGAAAAAATACATTCATTTTTTGAAAAAATACTGTATATTCATTTTTCAATGTTATCATTATAGATAGGTCCTAATACTGGTAGAAGCATAAAACCTTCATTACACAGTATCCGATAATTGATTATCATTCATAAATACGGACCTTTCGGCTAAATATTTTTAGATGTTTTAGGCATTGCAGATGTCATAAAATTTAGACACTGATTCCTGTTTCTTCCATTTTCAATATTATCCGTGATATTTGATTTAGACAAAAAGTAACTCGGTCATTAGTCGGGATAAGAATTACTGTGAAACATTTTCGTGAGTAGAACAGAAATCCACCAGAAGAAAAGATTTCAAGTACTGTAATGAAACTTTGAACATTCAAGATTGAACGTGAGAAGCAATAAATCCTTTTTTAATTACTGAAAGTACATTTATTCAAGATACGGTGAAAATTGCACAACATTTACGGGAGGAAAGTCCCGTTTAATTGTTGGTACAAAATGAGTGCAATAAAGAAACTAGTCGTAAAGGAAATAAGCCGCCGAAATGCTGATTTGAGAGGCAACGATTATCACCCAATTCCAAATTTCCCCGAGGCGGAAGAAAGTGGATTTAAAAGCTCATGCCTCGGGCTTCAGGGAAGCCGAAAGCAATTCACAATTCAACCTTGAAAACAGCAACTTTTGCCATTCCCCGATCATGCAAAACCACGGGCGGGAAGTTTCTAAATTATTCCCCTGAAGGGAACGGATTCTCAAGGTTTTGGCGGAATTTAAGTATAGTCATTCCTTAAATGGCCTTTATTTACAAGAGCTGGAAAATGACGAACGAAGTTGCAGCGCAGAACAACTTCCGTTTCCCACGGTGGTTATTCGCGGAAGTCACCTTGATTTGTATGATCTAAAACGCGATATCCGCATCAAAATACTTCCGTCACCACAAGCACCTTCCTAACGGAAAGTACAACGCATACGACACTTGCGCTAGGTCAATGTCACCCGAAAACATTTTCAAGTATATTCTAAATAACCATCACTTGAAGTGTGACATTAGCCAAAGAGATTATGTCACTGAATCCAATACCTTATTCATTACCTGTTATCTTTCTCAGGCCTTGAGTAAATAAAAATTTAGCCAAGGAAATTCACATTGAACGATTTTACTACAAATATTGGAGTGAACAATGCCAATTTAGGTTTTTCGTTGAAAATAACTGGACTTGAACCCAATGAATCGTTTGCTCAAAACAATAAGAAGGCAATACAGTACTGTAATATATTCGCTATAATGATTATAATGAACAAGGGAACTACAGTATATTTATTGATGAAATTTTGAATTGGTTTATCAGCTACTGAATATTCGTTATTCACGCAAGCATCGTAGAAAAAGGCCAAATTAAGCACTGCATTTTTTCAGCCAAAAATTCGGTTGGAAGCAGACAGATGGGCAGCTATCGAATGCTTACACGTCATACAAAGTGATGGAAGAAATTTCATGAAGAAGAATCTCATGCGTATTCAGATCTCCTCAACAGCAGTTTACTATACAGGACCGTGAAAGGAAATTCGATCATTCCAGGACTGTACGATTTCAAACTCTTTTAAGACACAACAACGCTTACTTACAATGTCCCGGCCAAATCCCCAAAGCTTGATCAGCCCGGTTTCTGGAGAACATAACAAGAATAGCTTCCACAAGATGTATGAGGAATTCGAACGAATTCATGGAGAAGTGAGCAAGTGGAAAAGCAGCGACATCTACTATTCCGAAGGAAAGTTAAGAGAACGAGACAAAGCGCACAAGAGGATGGGCACACGCGCTATCAGCAGCCCGCGGATGCTGTAAGGAAGAGCTGAAACGTTTTTAAAACTTGAAAATTATTTCGGAAAAAACCAGATGAAACGGTTTCTCAATAATTAAAATGTTTTCATGACATTCTCTACATAGTGGAACATCCGGAAAAACCCTCGAATCTGAAAACACTAACACCGGGTGTTCGTTCGATCGATGCAAGGAACGCGCTCAGATTGAATAGCAGAACGCGGACGTATCCAACTGAATATGGTAATCCCGGCTACCTGAATTCCTTTCAGAGGGCTAAAAATTACAGCCGCAAGGGACCGCGTTCATCACACGTCGTGAATCCGTCTGAAAGCACACACAAGAAACAGGGGTTAATTTCACTGGTCACAGCAATTATTATTGAGTCATGCAGACGTGATTACTCCACACACACACAAAAAAAAACGAAGTATGATACAAAGGGTTCCTGATACTGGCGTACAGCACCCATTTCCACTTTCTAGTTTATCACTACGAGGAAAAGTAGTGCAGTTCAAATGATCGATTCACTACCGAAATTGCTAGGAACTTTACTAACTCGTCTTCAAGACTCTTTTACAGTATTCTTCTAACTTCATTCATGCATTTTAGTGAATTTTTTACGACTTTTCGCGAAGAATCCTCGCAAAATAATAATCAGGAAATTCGTTCAGTTCTTCCAGCGATGTTCCAGGATAAATGAATGATTTTCACGCAATATTAAAGTTGAAGTAGTGAAAATTTCACTCAATATTAAAGTTGTACCGTATTAGTAACAATTTCACGCTAGAAGAAAAAGAGAACTCCAAATTATTTCTTCGATCGAGAGTTGAGAAATACATTAGAACTGACGTAAAATACTGTATGTTGAAAAAACGTGCAAAATGAATAAATTTTTAATGCAATACACATTCTTTGAATACGTGCAAAATACATTTTTCCTCTTATTTGCGCGGAGATCAGGCACCCCACATCGTCCTGTGCATATACTACAATGACTACATGTTTCACAGGTTCCGTAAGAAAATCCCGCGGCACGAAAATCCCTTACGCCCGAAAATCTCGCGGGGCCTGAAAATCTTACACGGTAAAAAAAACCCCCGCAACATGAATTTATGCATCTGAAAAAACTGGAAATACAACGCCAACTACTTCAATATAATTCGGATCGCGGAAAATTTCCTTACGCAACGCTCCGCGATTGATTTGCTCCCAGCTTCATCACGGAATTTTGAAAATTACTCGCAATTACCGACCTTGAGTAACCAACGACTTTTACACCCGGAACCAAGTGTGTCCAAGGGATTATCATACGATATTTATTCCAAACATTCGGCAGCATATACAGGATACACTCAACACTCTATACAGTACAGCATTTCCGACAGCCTATTCAAGTACAGTACAATACTCACCAGGGATTATCGGTTTCTAATTTCGGCTTTCCCGCAACGTCCACCGATTCCTCAACCACACCAGCACTCGCAGCTCCTTCAACAACCGACACAACCCGCTGTTGTTCTTCGTCCTTCGTCACCACCGTCGTATCCCGAACGGCAACGGAGTCCAGGCTCACGTTTGACACTGTGTTCTCCACTTGCGGCGACGCAGAGGATGAAGCGCCCACTGTGCAGCCCGGATGGAAACTCGTAGGCACCGGCCCTATCCTTTCCACCAAACTCACGATAGTCGCGCCAATCGGCCTCCGCCGCAAATACACAAGCTCAAGTTCAACGCAAGCAGACTAAAGACAAGCAACCGGGCATTTGCAATCGAAGAAGAATCGTTGAAAAAGTTTGCCATGCAATAATCACGGAACTAACACAAGTACGAACGGGGATTTCTGCACTAGAAGTGGCACAGTACTGAAGTTTATGCGGGTTGGCTGGAGGTTTTGGACGAAAATATTTTCAAATTACAGTACTTCTATATTTCGCAAAGATATTCCTGGAAATTTCAGCACCATTTTAATCCAGTACAACATTAACAAGCGGACCTATCTCAAGAAGAAAGGAAATACAGTACTAAAATTTTGGCGTTCAGGTTCCATTGTTCAAACACTGCTGGAGAAGGAGGTTGGCGGAAAAACTATTCAACTGCCTCATAAGTGAACTCAAATACAAGAATACAGTACTTTGTACAGCCATCTATCGTTCCCGAAGAGATACGTTTGTTTCCCAGTACTCGTTACAAAATTTTAAACGCGAAAACTTCAGTACAGTACAACCCCTCAACTTGTCACTTCCAGGAGGAAACGCGATCAAGTAAGATAAACCTACCTTCTGAATTCGGGATGGACCATTTTAAAACAGTCCTGCGTTTTGAACTCTATTTGATTGACAAAAAAATATCGGAAAGTTATTATCCCCAGAGAACAATTGAGTTGAATTTTCCAAAATTATTTTTGAAGCTAATTTTCATTAGCAAAAACGTTGAAGCAGTTCGTCATTTTTAGCTCGAATTGATAGGCAATAAATGCTTCCTTGAGATTCGATTCGTTTTGAAATTTTGGGAGAAAAATGTTTTTTAACTTAAAAAAAAAATTGCAGGAAAACGAGGACCGCGCAAACTTGTACGGGCAACGATACACGTTATTAAAAATAACGACTGCAATGGTTGAAAGGAAGTTGCTGAGAATAGATCACAGTTGTTCTCATGCAATTTTTTAAAGATTACTGTTACAATTTAGCTGTACGATTACAGCTAAATCGTACAGAGTTCATGAACAACCAAATCATGTTGTTCGTTACTTTCGAGAACACATGTTGTTCGTTACTTTCGAGAACAGCTTGAGAATTTTAGAAATCCCTCGCAGGAAAAATTCCATGGCTTCTTGCAATAAAAAACCTTCCCAAGCAAACCATTACGTCGAACGAAGGGTTATCGCACAGAAAATTGATCTTCCACATTACCAAATTACAGTGGTAGTTATGCGGCGCACGGGTTCAGGCAGCGGTATAGCACTTGAGCAAACGAGGATAGGGTTCAGTTGAGCGAGTGTATTTTTCTTTTCTTTCGGAGAACGTTATTTTTGCCATCAACAACATGATTCCAATTCAAGTGGTCTCCAATGAGTCAATACTAGGATTTATAATGATGCTGTTTTGTAAATTGCCGTGTTTTCTCTCTAAATTTCATTCCTTAAATTGTTACAAATTTTTTTCTTTTGGGTCGCACTAAATCGTCTCAGTACATCTTCAAGAAACATAACACAAGTAGCAATCCTACATCACACACTTCCACAGAGGTTTCCCTTTTCCTTTTCTGGTATTTCTTGGCTTATTTGGCATGGAAACAAACTACGGCAGAACGACTTTGAATAATCACAGCTCAAGTCGACCACTTACATTGATTCTTTACGGCAAATCGAACATCGACACCTTGAATGAGATAAGACTCACGTGGATAGGATTTCCTGCGGCAAGTCAATTATGTGTGCGGGGATCGAAACACCGACTAGGAACTCGGACAGTTCGTTGGAGAACGTGTTGCAGTTGTGGTGCAGCAGGTGATACTTGGAGCCCCTTTGGACAGATCGCGTGCGTGCGCGGAAGAACCGGAAAGACGGAAATAAAGCCATCGTTTACTTTTGAGTCGCTTCACATCTCGGAGCCGACCGAAAAAAATCTCAGGAACCAAAATAATCTTAAGATCTTGTTCCTCACACTCAAATTGAAGGATTACATCATGAATGATCCAACGCTGTCCTTATTCTTGATGAGCTACCGTAGTAAAGTACAGTATAGTACAATTCATTTTAAAACGGAATTAATCCTAGATTCCAAGACACGGATCTTCCATCATTAAACCAGTTTTTAACATGATCTGGTTCGAAAAATACAAAACATCTAGCAGAAATTTTAGGGTCACCCGCAAAATAAGCCCCCAAAAAACAGCACGGCTGGTCAACGAAAAAAAGTTTTCTCCGTGTCCCATTTTCCATCAGATTGAAGATCTTAGGGGAAATTTTACCACAGAAAAATATTTATTCGTATTTTCGTAATCTACATATTTGTCCAAACTTTACGCCGAATTTCGAACCATACCTTTTAAAATCTATGCGAGATTACAGAAATCGCAAGGAACCTTCATTCTGTAAATTAAAATGAATACTTTGCAGTCTTTCAATCAAAGAAATACACTTTTTTCATTGTGCAGAGTACAGTACAGTTGAACTTGCATAACTTTAACCTCCATAATTCAAATACCTCCCTATCCTCCCTATATCGCATTTTTTTCAAGTTCCTTTCAGAATGCCAATGGAAACAATGCATTAAAAGCCTCCCTAACTTGAATGCTTTCCTTCTCAAACCCCCATAACTCGAATTTTCGGGGGGTCTTTCGTCCATTATTTTTTTGACACAGCAAAAAGAGAAGCAATAAAAACGTAACTTGATGTGTTTTGAAAGGAAGTGGAAAACTAATTGGGCAAATGCTGAACCTGGAGGCAATCCAGGTCAACTCATTTACAAAGCAATTAGATGCCCAGAATCGCCAATCACAATTTCCTTCAAATTTTATTTCTTTCTCCCAACAAAAATCTTTGTTTCCCTCAATCTAAACCTCCCAAACGCAAATATTTTTTACTTGTCCCTTGAAATTCTACTTGAAGAGGTTCAACGTTTTTACACGGTGAATAAACCATAGCGGCAGAAAAAGGTACTGTAACTTAAGACGCGCCCTATTTTGGAGTAACCCAGTACAGTAGCTCAATTTTCACGCAAGTTAGTGACTGAACAGGAACAAGAAACCATCAGCAGAGAAGACAAAAGAATTTGAGTCTGAACTCGCTTATCGGAAATGAATCTCGGAGCGTGACCTGGCGTCTTGCCCGGAGTTCACGAACCTCACCTGAAGCGTTCTGATTCCAACTCGGTCAAGAACTCCTGGAAAACGTCCTGTGGTATCTGTGTCTCTCCCAGGATTTCTATCTCATTCGGCTCCCCCAAAATGGTTCCTCCCTGCATAAACAAACGAACATGACGTGAGGGAATTTACGAACGATTCCGCGTCTCTTAGAAAAATGCGAAACGTCGTCGACTTATTGTACTTCGAAGCATCTCTTTCGTGCAACCGGGAGTGTGAGTCAGGAATAATCCACAGTTTGGGAGACCCGGAACGCAGATACTTTCACACTACCCAATGCCGTCGGATAAACTAAACTGGCAAGTCATTTGTTTTTGTTCTTGCTCAAGTAACAGCAGGAAAGATTCTGGATTTCATCAAACCCTTTCACGCAACTAATATTTCTTATACTGTAATACTATCGACTCTAACCGACAAATTTGTTCAAGCCGACCTTTTCGCCTGAGCATCCATTACTTCACGGCAACTGCAAAATCAACTAACGAATACTGTACAATATTTATCTAGCGACCTCGAGGAGTGCAATATTGATAGGATCTAATAAATCTTGCATTTGGAAAGCTTATGGAAATCCGAACTGAAGAACTGTGGAAGCGAACGTTTTCCGCGGTTTCCCGTTGTTTGAATCCATTTGCGGAGTAATGCTTCATTAAGGGTTCCAGATTTTCTTCCATAGGCAAACAAAAATATTTTACTAGAAAAAAGAAAAATCAATGCGATGTGCTTTTGGAAGGTGGCACTTCAAGTCCTCGATTTCAATTTAATTGAAAAGAATGAGGATAACAGTTCGTAACTCTCGCAGTTATCGTTTTCTCAATCCCAAAAACTTACTTTTTCTGGGAAAGATCTTCAAAAATTATGTTCCTGAATGAAGAAAATTACGTTATCACGAACGTAGCTGATAGCTATCCTTCAATAACACGCACAACTTCATAATTATGAACGAATCTTGGGAATTTCCTTTTTTAAATTTTTTAAAAATAATTGTGCATGTGTTGAGGAGAATATACAAATTTGCTGACACACTAAATCTTGCTCCGCATTCCATCTTCGCATCACATTCCCCTTCTTCATGAGCGGTAATAACCAGTCCTTGGGAGAATGAAATCTTAGCATTTCCCGGCGTCTCGAAATAGCACAGGGGGCTGCCAGATGAAATACGCAGGAAGATTCTTCTGACACGCGCACGGTCTCTCCGTGATGCTCACGCTCCTTTCTGTGGGGATTTACAGCTACGCCACACGGCAGGGATTTTAATTATTCGCATGATAAAACGAGACTACGTTCTGTTCTCATAAGATGTAAGAAAGCATGCGCGAAAAATTATTGTACATTATTGTCCATTACGCAACAATGAAGAAGTTGCGGTAAAACCCGTTTCCCGCGTGTTTTTCGAAAAAATTAAGCAATTCTGTATCTTTCAGCTGAAATTCTGATAATGACACGAGCTAACTCTTCAGAGAACGTTTTTTCACAATTTTCATCAGCTTTTCTTCGCACGCGAGTTACGTTAATACCCATAGAATGCATTTTTCTGCCACTTCCGACGGCATCATCATAAATGCTTGAAAAAGGGAAAATTCAAGGATTTCCCGTTCAAGGTGTTAAAATGGAAAACATTTATCATATTAAGTCTTCAAAAATCCAAGCCATCTTTAAAAAGCAAGAGCTGCGTTATAGTGTACCAGCTCGGATTTCACGATCCCTTGTTTGCCACAACAATACAGCTTTTCATAACCCAACTCTAATCGAGGTTTATCCTGTCAAGCGAACGTGAATTTATTTATTTCAATGTGAAGAAGATGCAGTATAATTGATCGAACTTTTTCTAGAACAGTTTCGAAGCCTCATTACTGTAAAATTATTAAACTTCATCAGATGAACTGCGAGTCACATAAATAATTTACTTCTAGAAGTGCTCAAATATCACGCGGGGAATCAGTCGAAAATAAAGTTATAAAAATACTGCATCATCACTCGCATAAAAAATATAAGCTTCTGAGGCGAGCGAAGAATCAATTCAGTCATATTTCATCTCACACCTCAGGCTTAAGAGGTTACATAGTCATGGCATTCTGTGAAAATGTACAAAAACCAGAAGTCCGTTTATTGCAGAAATTTTTAGGATGAGTGAACCGCAACGTACAGAAATATATTCACAGCATTTTATTTTTTCTTCCGGTGTATTATACGCTATAGTACTGCACCGTAAGTCGGGAAGACGAACACTCACAGGGTCACAAGTAGAAATCCCATGGGCTCCGAAGAAGTACTCACGTCCGTAAACTACGACGCCGGTGTGCCAAATTCCGTCAACTTGCTTTCCTAAAAATTAACAATGTATTCCATAAAAAAATTCCAGAGATTCGCGGTAACTTACCGATCAACGCTCGAGACAGTATTTTTGACATTCCTTTTGAAATGTCATAAATGTAAAGCTGAACCAGGTGTACATCATCGGGACGAAGAGCCATCGTAAAGTCCGAATTTTTAAAAATCCGTGCGTACGTTTTGCCGGCAGAACGAAATCATTACGATAAAATTTGGTTCGATGTAGAGGAAAATACCTGAATGAAAAATCGTGTTTGACTTCATTCACAAAAACCAGCCTTAAAAATGATTCGCAAGGGACAAATGATTCCCAAGCAATTGTATTCCATAATTTAATTATCGTCCACACTTCGTAAAAAATCCGATAGATTTGATCCAAATATCTTTCACTTGACGCGACGGTTTGTAGTCACGTTTTTCCATACAGAACCGCGCAACCCGCGAAAAGAGAAATAAAACTTTGGATTCATCTTCAAATAAAACCAACTCGAATCCGCAAGGAAGTCAGCGAAAAATCAGTTTCTCCCAACATTCAATCATCTAAAACCCGCCTAAACAGAAAACATATTCCTTTTTCGGCTTGTCAGCACCTTCTCCTAAACCCAAAAGAGAACAGCTACCTTCATCACAAAGAACACTAGTATTTAAACGTCTGGACACAAGAAAAAAATTAACACGGCTAAGTTTTTTTTTTCTCGATACGCTTGGGCAGCGGAATCGCTTATCACAACTTAATCAGATTCAGACAAAGCAGTTAGCTTTCAGTCTCACTCGTGTTCGTTAGTCCAGTCTTATTGCCAATGCAACCGATCAAAGCAACTGAAAATGATGAACAAGCCGTACCTCCGGGGAAAAAGTAAAAAGAACAAAACGACAACGAAACATATCACCGTCGACAATCTAGTAAGCTGCCGCATTATTTACAACACTGTGGAACCGTCAGAACGAATCGACAAACCGTGGAAGACTTATCGTCTCCCCAACAACACTCAGAATCGCTGCATCGCGCAATTCATCACAGCTTTGAAAATATAACTTTTCTTCGGCAATAAAAAGAGGGTCTTCACATTACAGCCAAATGTGACCCCGTTGGTCAGAAAAAAAAAAAACAAAAAAAACGAATGACATAAATGCTTCTGTCTGAATTCGATAAACGCGTGTCAGTGTCAACTAGCTAAGATTTGGAAAATTTTTGGTCATTGCAGAAAACCCTTAAATCCGATTCCATCCTCTCACGTCAGGCACTGAAAAAATTCGAAGATCCCGAAGGACAAAAAACTGATCCGATTCGAAGGCAGTCTTCAGAAATCATGTTCATTTAAAAGGTCGATCTGACATTTCGCACATGCTTACGAAATTTCACTGTTTCTACGGACAGACCTGAGCGACGTTTCTATAGGAGGTGAAATACGGTTCATGAAAGAATGCTTTTCTTCCTTCAGCCACAATGATCATTTGATTTTTTTTTGCATTCTCAGTTGAACGATACTTCGTTCGGCGAAAAATACTTCCGGTCAACGGGTTCAAATTCAAGTGTAACGTAAGTCTTCTCTGTAAGTTGAATACTTCGCTAAACACCCACTCACCGTTAACAAAATCCGATATCAACCTGCACGGTTAGTCGCCTAAAAATGAGAGCAAGTCTACAAAACAGAAGATTGGATAATGATGTTCGAAGGACGGAATGGCTACGACTGACAAGCAATGTCGTTTTCGCCGACACAGTGGAAAAAAAAATCAGAAGTGCACAACGCACGAGTCGTCGGATTCATTGGCAACGAGGAAAATATCAATTGTGACTTTCCCGACCGCGGGCAAAACGATCGTAGAAGCCAGCCGGACGCCCACTGCCGGCGGTCTGAGATCCGCCGACAGTTTTTCCTCGAGCTGTCACATGCCGTCGTGATGGAGCGCCACCACGATCCCTGTCAAAAAGAAATAATTTCAATTTTGATCAATCGTCAATAAAATTATCCCGATGCACTGTATAATTTGCGCACCGAACAAATGCTGAGAAACGCAATCAAGTACAATTACTCAATATCGTCGAGTCACTCATGCAAACAGAGCACAGCTATCACGAACCTCAACACGAGTACTCGACTATCAAACATTTCCATTTCGTATAAATGCAATGGGAAGCAGGATAAATTTAAAAATACTGACTCGAGCAACAGAAAACCAGTTATAGACTGTAGTGTACTCGAAAATTCTCAAAAATACCATTTCGCGCCTCTGACTTGTACAGATTTTCGCGCAAAGGGATCGAAATAACCGAGAAATACACCTACGCGGCGAACCACTGAATTGAAAAATCTAAGCGCCAGGCGGAAGAACTCAGTCGGCATATACGTTGGAATAACGAATGACTCATTCCTCCACGTGGAAATTTTTGATACCACGAAAGTTTCGGTACGCTCACGATGCCTACAACTCAAAGAACGAGACTTTGTTCAACGCAGCAACACATTCACAACCCAATTTTTCAAATACAGTAACATTGATAATAAAACTAACATTCAAAATATTGTATCAATAAGAATACGTGGACAGGGAAATTCAGCCTTATTACACACCTCGGAGTCATTTTTTCATGCTTAATTAAGCCTTCTCTTTAAATAAAACATTATTTTGATTTAAACAAGAAAGTGATGGTCGCGGAAATCTCGAAACACTATCATTAGTCGAAGATGAAGCTCACCGATATGACATTTCCATGTCTTCCAGACGTTGCGAAAGCGCCAACTTTTGCTGGATTGCCATTCGAAGCAGAGAATTTAGTGTTTTCTTTTCTTCTTCAGCCGCATGCAATCCGCGCTGCGCTTCCTCCAATTGCGAAACGTACTCTTCGCATCGTGCCGCGAACATCGCCCGGAGACCTACGAATAGGGTTGAAAAAAAAAAAGTACAGTGCTCGACCGAATAGAAAAATAAGAGAAGAGTCTTCCTTGGAATTATCAACAACTTGAAAATATCCCATAAAATTTGAAAAATATGACTCCCAGCCTAATTTTTTCAGTGAACATGTACTTCCGTGACCATTCCGTATATTGAGTGCGGTTTTCCTTCGTTGCTGTTACAGTATTTATTCGTAATGTAGAACATACTACAGTAAATATATTTATATTTCCTTTAAAAAACTGGGAAAAATTGAAGGAATCTAGGAAGGACCGGGGCATTTCATACAGCTCAACATGACTCTGCTAATAGACTTTTTGATGGCCTGAAACCAATCAGCCGTTGTATCCAGCTTTACATTACTCGGCCAAGAGACCTCATCCATCCTAAGAAAGTCCATTGTTCAAAAAAGCACAGAGAGACCACTGCAATGGGTGAATGACTTACTCGAAAATGTCGCAGCATCTTCTTTAAGGACCCTCAACTCATTCCGCAGTTTCATCATGGTGTCTGAAACCATTATTTTCTCCGCATCGTACTTGGCCTTAAGATTCGCCAACGCGCCTTCGGCAGTCTGTTTATTTGCCTTCAGCACCGTGCGCAACGTAGCGATTTGCTCTCGTTTCGAAGCGAGCAAAGATTCCAGCTTCACTGTCTTCTCCTGCAGATCAGCTAGGCTGACGGTTGTGAGGCTCTCCGGGCCAGAGGAATCCTCTGAAGGCAATTTCGCCGCTTTGCCGATTGCCTGTTCAACTACTTTCTTGAGATACTGAATTTGATCGAGCAGGGTTTCCACTTGCTGTTGGACCGTCGCTGGGTCAGTCATTATCCCTTCTTCTTCAACAGATCCAAACACAAGGCCAGATGTTTTCAACTTGCTGCGAAGTGTTTCCACGTGGCTCAGAGAAGGTGGAGATTCGGAGCTGCGATCCAAACCAGAATCGTTGGCTTCATCTGCTCCACCTGAAAACCGCGGGGAGAAAACAATGAAAACGTGTGTACCATCTCAGAAATGATGCTTGGATTGTCACTAGCATTACTGATTTATTTCAATCCCCATACAATGGAATTACAAAAATATCGTTATTGTACAATGAAGAAAAAAACGCCAGGATCAATAATCAGATGCCTTTCACAGAATAATCATGAACAATTGAAAACTGTATTTTCTCTAATAAACGCCCCAGCGTTTATTCAGAAGGTGCACCCCCAGGCGTTTAATGGAGACTGGCCTCTGTTGGAGACCAGCCTCTGTTCCTAAAAAAATTGTTTCAAGCTGGCTGAATTTTTGTTTCAAGCCGGCAGATTTTTGTTTTGTTCAAGCTGGCATATATTTTTTTTCTAGCTGACAGATCTTTCGGGTAAAAAAGTGGACAAGTTTAAATGCACAATCACTCTGTTTTTTCCTGAAACAGCCACTGTATGATTTTACTCATCACCTTCATCAGAATCAAAAATAACTGCTTCATTATTGCCCAGTTCACTATCATCTTGCTCTTCCACAACATTTCTCAAATTATTTTTGTTCTTGCTGCCATTAATTAATATTTTCCTTTGAATTAAGGCTGGTTATTTTTTTAAAACAATGAATTAACAAATTCTTGCAGCCATCAGTTGCATTGGTGATTCCACAAATTTTGAACAAGTTGTGAATCTGATCAGTTGAGATTCAATTCCATGCAACAATCATTCAGGTAAACATCAAATGCCTTGCAGGGCCTGCAAATTTCAACCTTTTCAATGGCAACTGAATGCATTAGCAAGGTGAAAAACATGAAAGTGATTCCTGTGGAATTTAGGAAGAAAGGAATGTTCTAGGGAAAATGAAAATACTGAAATGAGAGTACTTCAGGGTGGTTTCCTTCTTCTGAAATTCAGCAGACAAGGGCATTTTTTGTGAAGTTAAAGGGATTTAGGAAGATCAAGGATTGAAGAAAAATGCAGCCAAATCCTCAACCCCAAAGTAAATTATTTTCAAAGGAATTAATTCATGCTGTCAAGTCAAATTTTGAAATCACATTATTCAATTCAGAAGATACGGCCAAAACGATTCTCTGGCCAGCATAAAAAGGTATCGTTGAATGCGGGGAGTCAGAAGATCGAAAACGGAAGATATTTGTTTGTAACTCTTAATAGCAAAATGAATGTCGAGGGATAAAAGATTGAAAAAATTAAAAAGTAAATCCTAGGTAAGAATAATGCAGTGCCCAAGCGGAGAAAGAATATTAGAGAAGCTAGTGAATTAAGTTGCTTTCAAAGGAAATAATTCTTACCATCCTGCACGTTGCTCACAGCTTTCCGCTTGGACGTTTGATTCACATGCGACAATAAAATCCTACTCGGCGTTTCACCGATAGTCCCACAAACGTGATGATACAACTGGCTCAATTCCGCACTCAAGTTGTTCATATCCGTCTGGGTCTTGCCCAACGCGATCTGCCAACCTCCAGTCGTCGCGGCCAAAAGGTCCAGGTCGGACCGCAAATCTGCCGCGCTTTCTTCCCAATACAAAAGCTTTGACCGAAGATCGCCGACTTCAGCGCGCAATTTAGCCATGCCCCCACCGGCCGCGGGTTGAGCCGGTGCATTCGTGTCGGCTTCAACACCGGTAAGAGCAGAGCCCGGTGGCAAGAGACCCGACGATTTGTTCCCCATCTCGTCCATTTCCCCTTCTAGGAATGCGTACAGCTCAGAAAGCTCTCGTTTCAACAGCTGTGCTTGGCTCGCTGATATCTGAGGTAAAAGGGCAAAAATATGCTTTGCATGTACTGCAAACAATACACAACCATTTGGTTGAAACGCTCCCGACTCCGTCCTACGCGGATCAAAGTCACAGTGCCAAGAAAAATGTTACATGACGCTTCACAACATGATATTGCGATTTCTCCTAAAAAGAAGAAAGGGGGAAAATCTCCCGGAGTGGAAAGATTACGCGGAAACACTGAATAGTAAAGATCACAGGTCTCGTACGTAAGAGCACACCTACAACTCCCGAAGTCGATACAACTTCCACGATGTTGAGTAAATTTGCGGATAACCATGGGCTGAAAAGAATGCCAAGTTTCAGGTGAGCCATCGGCTTAAAAAATTATGAACTCTATAAAAAAATCTGGACTGCATTAACATAGGAAAAGAAAGAGCAAAAACTACGTCGGAAAGTTATGCTCACTTCTGTTCAGAGCAAATGGGTTTTACGAGAAAGAGCATCATTCGTTCCACTCAGTCAACCGTTAGTTTAGCTTGAATGGCAAGAAACGCCTTTCCAGACTACATAATGTAAAAAGATCCATACCCAACTCAAAAAGAACAATCCGAAACTCTAGTACGAGTTGAATAGGCGTAATGATATTGCAGTAAATGCAAGTCATTTAATACAAAAATAGATTTCGAAGAGCAGTGCGATAATGAATATATGTTACAATAGGTCCTGAAAACCTACTTGATGGTCCAGCTGAATAGATTTCAAGGCTTTCAAACGAGCAGAAGCTTGAAAAAGTCGTGCTTGTTGGAAGCTGACTTCGTTCTTCGAACCCTCTAATCGTTCTTGCACTTCCTTCAGATTCTGAGTCAACATCATTTTCTCCGTATCGGCCTGCAAGTGAAAAACAAAGAAAATATAAATGCTTCCACACACACATGAAACAGCGTTGAATATCGCACCAATTCCAGTTTTTGCTCAAGTTTCCTTAGTTCGTTCAAGTGTATTTCGGAAAATAGGTTCCCGACTGCATTATGATGGTGATGATGTTTATGCTTCTCGGGAGGTGTTCCATTCTGAGACATGGCATCCATCTCTCTATTCTTTTCTTCTTCTTCCTGTTTGAGGAAATCTGCTTCCAGTCTTTTAAGAGCAGGATTGTCTTCGGGGCTGAGTTCATCATCATCATCACTTTCTCCAGGGGAGTCATCTGTTGAACAAATAACGGTTTAGTATCTTGAACCAAGTAGAGCATCTGCAGATATTCTTTCGTATTTTCATTTTTTACATACTGTATATGTATTTTTTTTTTCTTTACACTCAAACGGGGTAATAGGATGGCTCGAAGTATCAATTACCAAGTTTCAAATTCATCGCGAGATTTGAGAAGCTGTAAACGGATGTAGAAGTAGCCATTTTTTGATCGAGTTCTTTCTTCAACGCATATTTCGCTTCACGCTCTGATTGCAAAGCTTCAAGAGCTTCTTCCATTTGCTTCTCCGCGATTCTCTTTAACGATGATAATTCCTCCAACTGCTGATTCACTATGTCAACTTCTTCCTGCAACCGTCTCAGCTCATGCTTTGCTCCTTCAAATTCCATCTTGCATGAAAAAAAAAAAAATCAGATAAACGATACACAATCGAACATTCAACCCTATCAAAACAAACCTGCGACGTCCTCAGGGTGGAGACAAGTTTCTGAAGATTGATGTTCTCCTCCTCGAGACTGTCAATGTCACCAAGCAAAGAAGCTTCTCTCGTCTTCAACTCCCTTAGATCAGATTTTATGTTTCGCTTTTCCGTTTCATGGTATTCTTTCTCACGAGCAAGCTCGTTGTTCTCGATCAGAACACGATCTCGTTCGGCAAGGATTCGATCCAGCTCTTGTTTCGTCTGCAGAATATGAAGACAAGCAAAATCATAAGGTGCTTCCCAGACGAAAATGTATTGCACCCCATTTTGCTATTACATCGACAATGAAAACGGCGAGCTTTAAAAAACATCTCACTCAAATACTGTAAAATGCTAATCGATACAACGAAATTTAGATCGACGCAAACCCCAAAACAAGAAAAATAGTAAATGAATTAACCAGTAAGAAAATCTCATGATTAATTTCATCCTCATTCAACTGAAAATCAGATAAAAACTTCATTCATTCATAAAATACATGTAAAATGTTCCGGCTTCGGTTCCAACGTTAACATGGATGAAATCACACACCCTCCCTCTCCAGCTCCACGCCGTCCGGGGTGATATGGAATCATAGATTTGCTCACAATACTTTTTTGCACAATGAAAACTTATTTAAAAAGTTTTATAAAAGCAACTGTTAACGTGACCAACGACAATAATTTTAACCGAATTTTACACAAGAAAAATGATTCCCATTTTTTGTACAACGTATTGAAGTGATCAGGCCAACCTGCTTCAAGTCCATTTCCAGATCAACGATCTTTGTGTTCAAGGATGATTCTCTGGCAGCTGTCTCTGAAAGCAAAGTCTCTTCATGTTCGATTCCGGTTTTCGTGCTGGCTTGATGGCTGGTCTGAAATTTTGCCAGGGCCTTCAAATCGAGAAACAACATGAATTTACTGTGCCCAACCAGAGAATTCAGAAAAATGTCACCTCTCTCGTGATGTCCAGATCGTGTTTCGCATTGTCGAACAGTGTTTCGAGTTCATCGCATCGCTCTTGAAGGCTTTGTTTCTCTTGGAGCAGCACCAAACCATAATGCGCAGACTGCTGAACTTCCCTCGCTTGCTCGTCGAGTGCACTTCGCAGGTCCTCGACTTGCCTTTTCAAATCGGTCACTTCAATCCGCAACGCGTCAGCCGTGTCAGACGCCATTTTGGGGGCCCCTCCTGCGGGGGCACACCCCGGAATTCAACCACGAAAAATCACTCGAATAAATTAGGCAAGCACAACACTGTTATTTTTTAATTAAGAATGGCACATCTGTGGAAACAACGAGGTAAGACCTATGTTTTCAGCATCAATGTAATAAGTAAACTCGAGCGAACTGCAGGCACACATATTTCGTCCTTCATTGCAGTCTCTTGCTCATAATATTGCGAACCGGAAGATACAAGCAACATCAACTCAAATTTCACTTATAACTTCGCATCCACACAACAGGAGCAACTCTCAATCGGCAAGATACATTGAATCGAAAAATACAGTTCCCCACGAAGGCATCCCTTCGACATGGAGTGATTTTTGTACCTAGATCCCTGGTTTCACTATACCCAACAAGAGAATGAAAACAAAAATGGAGCATCTCTAATAAAGTGTACGCTAAATCGTCCCATTCTTTCCACTCGGCTGCAGAAATCCAACATTAATTTTTAAAAAGAAAGCAAAACCCCAACCAATGAAGAGGAAACTTGACCGGAATGGAAATCAAAAGCCCAGATATATTTGGTGTCGACTGCGATTCGATTTGAATCATATCACAGAGCTCTGCTCAACTCGAGCTCAACATAGCCCTCCTCATCCCACGAGAAAATAAAAGATCACTCAATAGAAATTATCGGCTAGCAATCGGTATACAATAGCTTTTCCTCTCCAAGTCAAACCGACTTGCCCGAAAACTGAAGCATGATCAAATTTCTAGAGAAACCCTTTAGTTGGATTTTCGAACATAGTAAAACCTTGAAATTTTCACAAGCTTTACATGGAATTATAAAGATTCAACGGAAATAATGAGAACATCTTCTGACGCTGTGCAAATCCTGTTTTTTCCCCTCTTTCTGATGTAATGTACTGTATAAGGAGGACCAGGTGCAGTAATACAGTACTAACCAGGGCAATATTCAAATCTTGTAACAATTCGTAGTCAGCGTTTCGGGCATCCTGTCGAGAACACCACAAACGACTCGGGTAAGTTCTTCGGCGTCAATACTGCGGGCGACAAAAGCGTGGCACAGCAGCTCAGGGTACCGCGGGCGGCACGAAACATTCTTGGTGAGGCTAAAGAAAAATACATCATTCATAAAGATATGAATTTCGAAATGACAGAATAGCAAGAAAATCTCGATTGAATGAACGATCCGTGAACGACTTCAAAGTTTGCTACGTTGCATAAGCATAATCTATGAGGCCGGTCACACTTTTCCTGGTCGTTAACGCAGTAAAACAACACTGAAGCATTTTCGACGTTTTTTCTTTCTCGAACACGGACGAGATAGTAACTCGGTGCCTCAATTACCATCATCTACAGGGGAAAATGTGCGACACTAGTGAGTTTGGAGACACACTAACCAAAAATTGACGAAGTCAACCAGTTCTGTGGAAAATGTCACTGGATCCGGTCCCATTTCTCCAGCGGGATATTCAGGCTTCAGGCGAGGGGAACAACCGTCAACAACCTGAGCGACTTGTTCGAAAACTGTGTTCCACTTAGGGTACGGAAACTTTCCAGTAGCCAATTCCATGACAGTAATGCCAAGAGACCAGACGTCTGATCGGACATCGTATTCCCTCAACTGTCGCGGATCAATTCTTTCCGGCGCCATATACGGCTCACAGCCTGCGTCTCGAGTTTTCGCTATTGAATTGACAAGCTTCCCACAAATACCGAAATCACACAGTTTTATATCGCCTCGCCGGTCAAGCAATATGTTACTTGGCTTCACGTCTCTGTGGATCATGCTGATTCGGTCCCTGAGATACTGCAAGGCGATGATCGTCTAGAAAAAAGTACATACAAATCATAACACAATACCCAAAAATTGTCTTTCTTACATTACTAACGCACACAAAAAAACGGTATGACTTCCAACATTCGGGGCATTCGGTTTCTCTTCAAACTTTGAATTTAATATACAGTACAGTATTTGTAAATGGCTGTAAATGGCCCTGTAAAAAAAATTGGTGTAGCAGCTCGGACTGATGCAGCATATTGAAATACCTGGTGAAATCTGTTCGACACATTAAAATCAAATAATCAACTAAAGAATTCGTATGATAAACAAAAGAAAACACAATTCCATAAATTTTGATCGAGTTCATGATTCCAGCACGTAAGCACCAGAGAGCACTGCTGGACAAATATGATGCAACTAAAATCGTGTCTTTATCATCACTAAAATAAACACCGAGTTAAAAACAATCCGTTGAAGAAAGGCTCACAAATGCTTCCTATCAAACTAAAATTTCCAGAACAGGGACATTTTTAATGACGGCGCAATGAAAAACCACATGCGACCGACAAATGCAATAGTGCTTCAAATACTTCATAGTAATTCCAGAACATCCAACTCACCGATTTTGCTATTTGCTGAAGAAGAATTTCCGGTATACGTTCCTTCAATTCTTCGTAAACAAAACGGTAAAATTTATCAAGGGAAGTATGCATCAACTCCATACATATCCAGCAATCACCCTTCAATAAAAACTCATCGTTAAAAGACGAAAAATGAATATTATACAAGCCTCGAACCTCTTTAAAAATTGCACCATAAAATTTCACAATGCTGGGGCAATCACTGCTCTTGACGATCACTTCCAGTTCCCTCATCAGATTTTTCTGCTCTCTTTCATCAACAGTCGATCGGATTCTCTGAAATATTAATTCTGTGACCGATCGATACGTATGAAAAAATAAATAAAATAGCACCTTCACAGCCATCGCGTAGTTCGATTGTCGGTGGACCATCTTGTTCACAGTACCGAATGCACCCCGGCCGATTTCTCCAAGATCAACTAGATCTTCTGCGGTGAATTCGTAGAGCTAAACAAAATTTACGAAATGTTGGTAGGAAATGAATCGACGAGAGGAAAAAATACTCACACTAGATTCTGAGAATGTCAGCTTTCCAGTCGAATAAAATCCACCCGGAATTTTCCATGGCTCACTGATGAATAATAAGCTTCAGCAACGATGGTTTGAGGAAGTAGGAATTAGATCGCACTCACAAATACGCTGGACCGCCTGATATAGGGAGTCGAACTTCTACCGGCTGACGCTGTTTCTCGGGGTTGTTGAAAGAAAGCCGCAGTCTATTTTTCCGCTCAACTTCGAAAACGTTGAAGTCAACACAACAGAATAACAAACATTGGTTCCAAAAGGTGCACATACCTGTAGAGAAATCGTCGCTCAAGGACAAAGAGTCCATGGAAGGCGAGGAATCCATCTGGCTTTAAGATTGTCACGAACTGCGACCCGACGCTCAGAGAAAAATGCTTTGCACTTGCAATTAATTTGACATAGTTCTGTGCAGCCGAATGATTTCTAAACGATGAAACAGTTATTTCAGTACCGTAAGCAAACGTTGAAAAATGATAACTACATTATGGACACAAATATACACGAAGATTCTGAACGCATTACAAACATTTTCATTATTCCACAAAAAAATTTTCATATTTAGTATTGTCTTTGTCGTCCTCCGCGAATGACACGATTCGGTGGAGTAATGCAGATGTCCATGTAGTCTCCAATAACGAAGTTGATTTGAGCGAGAGTTCTGGAGTCGTCGGGATTTCTCATACCAGTACACGTATTTCCAACATCAACGAGTCGGTATCCTAGGAGAATACGAGACACAGATGATTGTAATTGCGTGCGGCGTACGCTAAAAGCGAATACATACCATTCGGTCCAGGACAAACGAGTTTAAAGTCAAAGTGAGTTCCACGTCTGCGGGCATCAGGATTCACATCCGTGATCAAAGAAGTCAACTCCTTAAGACTAGCATCTAGCCACGTGTATATCTATCGATTAAATAAATAAAACATTCCGTGAACAAGAATTCCCGCAGGCACGTAACAAACCGCCTTACTTGTAATTCATTCAACGGAGTTTTTCCTTGAGTGTATTCGTGTGGAGCGTGGTGGCGACCTATTTGGTAAAAGAGTCTCAGAAGTAGAGGACAAGTGCGCTCTCTATCAATCGGTCGTTCAATCTGCTTGATTTCCTCCACATGAGATTCCATTCCGAAACCGTCATGATATCCCATCATAGCACGACCAGGAAAGCGTCGAAACATGTCTAAATGCTACTTCAACCCGCAACAACAGAAACGCGCACTCAAACGTCCGTAAGAGATCTTCAACGATACAGAAAAACGTGCATAATTTCAGTAACGCCGGGAATCGCAAGAAGCACAATCAACAATTGCCCCACACTCTCGAAAGGCTCGATAGACTGTTCAGGAGGACACCGAAACTGCCACATTATGGAGGAAGTCACGCTGCCATCTCCATCTACGGAAGGAGAGACGAACTACTTTTTGAATTCACTTCCCTGACTCGAAGTACAGTACTGTACTGTTGTGTAGCTGATCCAGTACTATTCAGGTCGAATAAGAATTGATGATTACTTCGTAAGATTCTTTCAATAAATTGGCTTTCTTTTCGATATACTGTATTGGTGGATTCCGACCACAAATTTAGTGGTACAGTATAAATGCGGACAATACAATTTGACTACCACAAAACTTCCATGCCCTATGAATTTATTTGAAGCAAATCTGTATGTATAAGGAATAAAAAATACAATAAAAAATATAATATAAATATAATAATATAAATAATAATATAAAAATTGAATATAATATAATAAAAATTGAATATAAAAAATGTAACAGAATATGTTCCTTATTGACGGTGCTCCAGATCTGACAACCAACATACATGTATATGCTCCAGATCAAAGATGAAGAATGCTCTACTTTTAGCAATCTTATTTCTGCCAGTGCTGTCCAATGTTAGCTTGCCAAAGTTATCCAGAAAAAAATATTGGGGCATCAGAATAAGTGTAAGTGTTGCTGAGGGGGGGGGGGGTGCACTGGCTCACATTTAGCAGCTCACATATGAGCTCTGGCAAGAAGTCCATCTACCAAAGTAAGTAAAGTAAAAGTCAGGCAATATTGAAGAATATTCTTGAACACTTCTAGAAATACAGAGTCGAGTGTAAACCAGCGTGAGCTTCGGAACAACCACCGTTTGCAGGCGGCAATAGGGGAGGAGTCAAAATGCCCTGTTTCCATGGATCTTCATTGGTGCTCCTTTTCAAACAAGGATCTACCAACAGGATATCATTGTGAGGGTTACTGTAGGTGCCCCTAAGTCTCAACTGTTTTGTATTTCCCGCCACAGGCGCGGGCGACGGCTGGGGGGAGGTATCGTCCTCGATCTCACGGTCAGGCATTTTTTCGCGAGCTGTTGTCTAAAGGAGGCTGATGTGACCGGCGAAATTACCATCAGAGAATCTGCCTTATTAAACTTCGGGTGTATGACTATCAGACACCCGGTTCGTTACTATTTGCCAGAGGCTTTGCGATTGTGTGGTGTACGATGTATGTTAGTTAATGAAAAAAAGTGTTGCCGATGAGTGATACATGTGAAGTGTGAATGGCTAAAATGGCAGCGCACTTAGCGCTGGTACTAGTGCAAGTACCGTTTTCGTAGTTGCGGTACTTAGAGTACTCAATCCTTCTTCGGTTTTATTGTGTTTTACTTGAATTCACTTGATTTTTTACGTGCGTAAATATACGTGACAAGGAAAATTTTAATCTTCGTGTGCTGAAGATAATGCATGTGTGTCGTGTGAGACTGAAGCATACTGTACCATGTTTAAATGCATTTGTTATGGAGATTAACATAATTTTTTTTTTCGTAAATCTCCGCGCGTTCAAATTTTAGGGAAAAAATGAAGTTGAGAATGCATGGGTCACCCGGTGTCAGTGTTCGGATTGGCAATAACGTGCGTCTACTTTGATCGTAGTGCAACTTTTTAACGGCTCTGTCGTTTTCAAGGTATTCGTCAACTGAGGGCGGTGATATTGAGTTTGAATGAGTAGTGTCTTGCACACATGAAGTACCCGGAACGGCAGCCTTTTGTTGTCGACCGCGCTGATGGAGACATCGTCGTACAGTGGATATATCAACCTGTATTACAACCTCGTTCACCAGTCGACTAGTCATTATTTCAAAGAATATTGTCGACAACAATTATCAGGTAGGAGATTTACATTTTCTATCTGTAGTGTGCTTCACTAAAACACATCTACCTGATATAGGGCCGTCCGGACCTGGCGGCGCTCCTGGTACCAATGGACCTCCGGGACCGCGGCCGCCTGGTGTTCGTTTCAATAGTCCCGGTCAACCTGTGCCGGTTTCCGAAGTATCTGGTGGAGGCGCTCAATTGCAGAATAATGTTGGTGTTCCGAACATGAACAATTATGACTGGCAGCAGTCCCAACAGCAAAATCCTCAGCAGCACCAGCAACAAGCTCAACTTTCTCATCAACAAACTCAGCAGCATCAGCCTCAACAATCTCAGATTCCCCAACAACAAGCTCAGCAACAGCAGCAACCGCAGCAACATCAACCCAATCAGCAACAGAACCATCAACATCGGACAAACTCATCTAGCGGGCATCAAGGGCAGAATCCTGGTGAATATTTGTTTATTTTTCTCCGCGTTGAAAAATCTAACATGAGTTGTTTTGATTTCTTTTCTAGCCAACTCAAACAAAGTGAACCTTAATATCAAACAAATCGGTAACGAAGGTCGGCGGAACGAAATCAACTCAAACCATCGCCGGGACGATCACGGCGGAAACGAATCTCACATGCTTTCGGTTGATAGCAATTCCGGCGTTGCGGATATTATTCCGCATCCCTTCATGAAGGTTTGATCGCTTTTTTCTTTTGGTGATTTTAAAAATAAAATGGACCTTTCAATTTATGCGCAGGGTTTCAGTGGCATGATGCACGGACATCCGATGATGGGTGGCATGAATCACGGTCCTATGAGTCCCTCGGATGCCTCTGATGGTGGGGATTCCCCGACAGCGATCGAAAACCGTCCTTTCCCTTGCAATGTTTGCGGGAAAAGGTTCAAGCAGAAAGCCGTCCTCTACCAGCATGAACGGACGCATACTGGTGTGAAACCCTACGGCTGCCCAGAATGTGGGAAGATGTTTCGGCAACAAACGCATCTTGTTCAACATGTCCGGATTCATACAGGTAATACATAATTTTTCCGAATTTCGATCTGTTCTTTAATCGCACGATGAAGCTACCTTGGCTTTTTACCTCACTTGAGTACAATTGTATTTTATTCATTTGCGTGTTTTTGAGTAATTCTTCAAAAAAAAACCAAACTTAGTCTTGCATAAAGTCGTGTGTGTCTCTTGAATTAAGGTGGATTCCGAGTATTTAGACATGTGTAAACTCACTTCGCCACATGCACCGGTATTTATCGCCGAATGTGAACGACTCTTCGTTTTCATTTTAAAACTGAAAATGTTCAAGCATCAGATATCTGTCACTGGATCCATTAAGATAAGGTACCCGTATTGTGAAGCAGGAAACTGGAACCCCTTCAACCTATCAAGGTTGCCGAAATACCGTGATTTCCTCGAATACTCAGTTTCGAATCGATTACTGTATATGAAATTTATAAATGCCCCATGAAGTGCAACAGTTTTTGTCTCCCGTGACATGTGAATGACTGTCGTGCTATCATGCTGAAGCAAGTGTATAGTTCACGCTTAGAGCATGTGTTTTCCTTTTGTATATCTCGAATCGAAAGTTGTTGAGGCATTGAATGGAACCCGACATCGTCAATGGATGAAGTTTGTTAAGTCGTTTCCTGTGTCGGAATAATTTTTTAATTTGCTAGAATTGTTTACGTGTACAGTATTAATTCTCTTCATGTTAATAACGTTGATAATATTTGGAACGAGGAATGGATCAGTTAAAAAATTTTTCTTGATTTCTTTCTTTCTCAGGAGAGAAACCCTACACTTGCCCCTTTTGCGAGCGATGCTTTCGACAAAAGACAATTTTGGATCAGCATTTGCGAACGCATACAGGCATTAAGCCGTATCACTGCCCAGAGTGCGGGAAGCAGTTTCGCCAAAAGGCGATCCTGAATCAGCACTTCCGGATCCACCTGGGTGCCAAGCCCTATTGTTGCTACCTGTGTCGGAAGTCGTTCGCTCAGCGAGCTGTGCTCGACCAGCACCTGAAGACGCACTTGAACGACAGCATGGCGCGTATGGGAATGCGATTTCCAATGACGCCGCGCGGAGACGACGAGATCGAAATCGTCGATGGCAACGCTGGGCACCCGTCCATGTACACCAGCGCCATCCCGGCCCTCAGTGCGCCCCCCAACCACCCGCACGCGCAACTAGCTCCGTCTAACCTCGCTTCTCTCATCTCATTGGGAATGCCTTCTGCCTCCGCGTTCGCGCCGAAGAAGAAACGCGGACGACCGCCGCTACACCGCGATGGACAAACAGTGGGATCGTCGAAGGTCAAAGACCAGAACAGCCAGCAGCAGCATCACCAGCCGGGGCCGTCCGGATATTACCAGGCTCAGCAGCCCCAGCAGCAGCAGCAGCAACAACAGCAGCAAGGGCAGCAGCAACAAGGACCCCCGATTTTGCACAACTTCCCGCCTGGCACGCAGATCACGAGGATCTCCGTGCCGTCCACAAATGGGAACGGCAGTGGGCCGCGCAACGATGATGTGCGGAGCAGGCAGCAAATGTCGCCCGGGTCCGGCGGAGATCGATCAGCTTACCAACACGGTCCGCCACCTCAACAGTATTACGGACAAGGTGTGGTGGACCACCAACAGTCCATGCAGTCTATGCAGCAATCTCAGAGGCAGTAGGATGCAGTGCCCGACTTCTTGTCGTTTCAAGTAACAAACACCTCGCTTACTCTCCAACGATCCCCCTCTCTGTGTTGGTGAGTGTTGCACGTTCCTCTTGGTAATCCGCGCGACGGGAAACAGGGGCATGGAGCGTGTTCCTCAGCAATCGTCATCCTTCATGATCAAAGTCTTGTGCATTTATGACTGACTCTCGTGAACCTCCCAGCGTAGCCGTGTCCACGAACAAAACATTTTTTGAGTGAGTGAGCTTTGATAGGAGATTTTTTTCTCTTCCCCCGCCTGAAACGCGAAGTGGCATTCGTAACCGAAATCCGGGGCTGGAGTTTGTATTGAGAGATCTACTTTTTGCTTCTCAATCGAACAATGTTCGTAGAAGTCTTACGAACAGCGTTTGGCTCGAAAAGAGGCGATAACGTGTTGATTTTTACTTGCGGTGTGGGAGGATTACTCTGTAAAGAGTGGAAAGACAGTTTTTTCTTGAGATTTTTCGCTCTCCGGGAGGATCTCGATTGTTTAACTTTGAAAATTAACCCGAAAACGGATGAGGGCACATTTTCGTGCGAAAAGCATTGCGGGATTGGGCGAGGGTCTTGCGGCATTCGTTGAAGAGCACGGGCAACACCATGGCTATTTTTTTTCTACGAGTGTCTGAGTTATCCGACTCGGACGTCTGAACGACAGTGACCTGGGTTCCGAAGCTTCAGTATTCGTATTGATATCATGAGCTTTCCGTAAGAAGAGGAAAAGAAAGAGATGACGAGTTGTTCGAATGATTTTCTGCTGCGATTTTTTGTTACGTCGATCCAGGACTGTTTTGCCAGTTGGTGTTGCGCCTGCTCATTGAGGAATTCGTCGAGGTAGGTATTGGAAGGGAAGGCTTCCCTGTTTCTCTCATTGAGAAGTCTCGGGAAAAAAAATTCGCGCATGGTTTTTAATCAATTAAGCTGTTACTTTTTTTTGACTCGTCACGTTGTATTTCAACCTGTAGAAAAAAGTGGATGCTGGTCTGACGACAGCTGAGGGGAAAAGAATGTGGCTTAAACGAGCACACAAGGCATTGTTCATCTCACTCACCTTGTTGATCTGTTGAATTTTTTCGCGTGTGGAGAAAACTATGGAATGCAAATGCGTGTGATTTTCGTGTGCTTGCGAAGATTTAGCGGTCGTTGTACGATAATCGATGCTTTTTTTTCGTATCATGTTGAACAAAAAATTGAGGAGGATTTTTCTTTTTAACGCTACGGTTCAACATAACAATCGTGCACAACTTGTCGCTGCCAAGTGTAAAAAAGGGGATTTTCATTTTGTACTGACAGTTTGTTTTTTCTGCTCCTCCCCTAGATTGTTGATCCCTGGGGATTTTTTTTGGTGGAAAGAAAGCAAGATCACATCTGTGATTTGTGTAATTAGGGACGAGGGTGGTGATTCGTGGAATGTGGCATCTTAATTGGCGGGGAACGAAAAGGATTGACCGAATTAGGGATTTTTTCCTTCGAGCTTACAAACTTTTTAATGAATGGAACGGATTCCGCCACAGCTTTTTTGAATTTTTTGATAGATTCCGGATTCAGAAAGCAAAATCCCTTTCCGCCCAAATTTCTTCCTTTCCGTGTTTGCTGCTTGATTCGCAGACACTGCGTTTACACTGGTGCTTTGCAAGGACATGGACTCGATAAATTTTCGAGTTACCCTCCGTGCTTCATCGTGGAGCCGATTCAGGAGATTGACCAAAGTTGGTTATTCCGCTCTTTTTTTATTTTTCATATCATCGGAAACGGCAGTGTGAAGAAAGCTTTGCGATTTTTCTACCTGGTCGTGTTTCCCCTCAACGTCGCCATTTACAGCCAGCTTTGAATGCCACACAGCTTCCTAGCTTACTCATCAAGTGAAATATTTAATATCGTACATTGACGTGCATTTTTTCAGAAACTTTAAAGAACCTGAATTTGTACTTGTTTACAGTGTTAGTGGGATTGTTGAACAACGCTTGAGAAAGCTTGTGTCTGTTGCCTGTGGAGTGATCCCTCCCTTTTTGATGTCTGTGAACAGATGTGGGCAGTTTCCATTGGAAATTTCCGTATCAATTTTTGGAGATCCGACGAAAAAGTAGCTGCTTGATATTTTTTCATACGATGAATCGGGAGTGTATCGTGCTGACATTGATAGCTTTCGGTAATTTGTGAGAGGATCTTGGTCATCCTTTGGAAAAGTTGTTTACGAGACGGAACAGAAAGAAATGAGAAACTAAGCCGTAGGTTAGAAGTCGAGCACAATGTCTGCGAATCAAGACGCTTCCCCCGGAACGTTGGAGAAAATTTGGGTGGGCGCAGAATCTCTCCCTGTCGGTTCTACCTTTTCATTGCCACTTTTTTGGCACTGTTCTTCGTTGCTCTGTTGTGATGGGGCGCGTGAAGTTGATCCAGTTTACGGGGATTGCTGGGAAAAGAGTATTCGATCGGCGCTGCCGAGCACCCCGCCTGCGCGAGTCAAGATGTGCTCCTCTGAAGAGAAATAATTTCAATTCTCGGACGAAATAACCATGTACTATAGGTTTTCCCCAGTTATTGATGAAAGTATTCAACGTAGAAATATAAAGTTGGTTATTTTTTGTGACATGAAATTAAATTGCTCCAATAAACTTTGCAATTCCACAGTATGTTTATATCGAATCTATAACATTTGTATTTCCACTTGATGAGGCAGTTCGCAGTACTGTACGATACAGTGCAGGATTTGTACGTGAATACGCACAATGCTGTACTTGCCTTCACCAGATCAAGAAAAACGGAAATCTTGGAAAGCTTTGATTCTTTGGAAAAGTTTCATATGAAAATCTCGGTCTTTTCTCATATTCATCAAGTGAGTCCTGGATGTCCTGATTTTTAGCGAGTGAGCATTTGAAGATTTGCAATATTGTTGGAGGTTGATTGTAGCTGCTTGCCCTTTACACTAGTCTTCATGGAATTATTCGCTTCAAAATACCGACAAAAAGAGTTACTTCCCATGACATTTTTGCAGATCAATCGATGGGGGATTAATTTCTTTGTTAGAATACCTGACTTCCCGAGGCATGGGCAAATATTTTCCACGTTATTTCTCACTAAGTTCGGATTCTTATAAAAAAAAAAGCTATACAAATCGTTCTATGTGGAATTTAGTCGGTTCCATTGGTTCACATTTTTTGATCAATAAATTTGCGAAATCGTGACATTTTAAATAGCTGTTGTAGTTTGTTCAGGAGCCGAAGGTGCCTGACGAACGCTGGCGGGGAGCTTGGAAAGTGTGAGGAGCTGTGATGGTCGTAAAAGAGAATCGGATTTTGGGATAATGTTGGGAAGGGAGTAACGATTGGTGAGCTTCGGTGGCATGGTTTCCCCCTTAATCCCCCGCTCCCTGAGAGAAAGAGAGAGAAAAAAAAGAAACCCTGGTTGGACTTCATCCGTCTGGACGAAAGTTTGTGGATACGTTGCTTCACTATTGGTAACCATCTGGGTCTGATACGTGTAACATAAAAAACCCCCTTGAGTTGCATTCGATTAATGTGTATTCGCAGTGGTTTTTTAATTCGATATATTTTTTGGAATGTGCCTTTGATTTGGATGGCTCGTGTCGATTGTGTGATTGGATTTTTGAGCTTCCTATGTCTGCTTCGCATCGGTTCTCCGGGGCTTAGTTTTCGTGCGTTTGAAGTTTTTTTTCGAGTTCAAACAGATGTCCTGATCGACAGTATTCCTCGAAGGGATTTTTTCATTCATTTTTCCAAACGCTTTAATGCTCTGGACTTCTGTTTGCTTTTTTTTTTTTTTTTTATCGCCGAACGCCGGGAGGGATGAAAAGCTTCGTTGATTTTTTGCTCGGATAACAACTTCTTGATCTCGCTAGACCTGCGTCGCACTGGGCCATAAAAAAGAAAAAAGAATCCTGTACAAATCGGCGGTTTTTTTATTGTATCCCTTCCCTCGTGTCGTAGAATCTCGTTGATTGGAAAAATTGTTGACGAAAGAGAAGGTTTATTTATCTCGCGTGGAATCACTCATGCTGTAGGGATTCGGGCTTCCCCGGCGAACGAAACCGAAAGCTTTACTTTGTCCTCGATTCCTTCGACAGATTTTTTTTTTTCAGTTACGAGCTATTCTCACTCTTTTTTTAGAACACCTTCGCTAATCGGATCGTTATTTGGCGCGACAACTTCACAATCAACTAAAGAAATCGTCTCGTTTTCGAGGAACAGGTGAATGATGCGCCGTTTATCGAAATTTTTTCTCCCATTTTAACCTTTTTGCGAATTAAAGTAAAATTAGGCAATCAGTCTGCCTCGAGGCTCCTTATTTCTTGCGTGTTTTCAAGGAAAACAAAAACAAGAGAAGACTTTTAAATGAAAGACTCACACGCTGGTTGTTGGGAATGATGACGAGAAGATGAAGCAAAGTTGTTGCCAAAACTATGATTTCCCTTGTCGAAACGTTTCAGCGGAATGTGTTGGAAAGATTGGGACGGATAAGATATTTTGGAAGAAGAAAACAGAATTTGCCCCTCCATGGTGTCGGAATTCAGCGATTGTAACCTCTTCCCTGTCGGTCGCTTGCTTGCAACGCCTGTCTGAGTTTTTTTTTTTTTAATATGAAAAAACTAATTCGCAGCAGATCACGCAATCATTATTATTTTTCTCTTGGTTCGCCTAGTACTAAATCGGAGTTCAATCTACGATGGTGCAAAACGATAGGTTGAACTGCGGCAGATGATGTATGAAGTGCATTTGTATTTGAAGAATAAATGCGGTCATTTTTTACGCGAAACTCTGTCGCGTTTTTTTTCTCATGATTGCTCCCACGAGTAAATCGGAAATTTCCTCAAGTTTTATTATGACTAATACTGTATCCCGAGATGTTTGTTACCGGTATACATTTCAGTCGACTTGGAAGCACGAGGTACGGGGGTTGGATCATACATTTTGTCAGTTTTTGGCTTACTTAGTTAATCTGGTTGAAGTCCCATTTTGTGGAGGAATTCCGAAATAATGCTCGTTAAAATAATTCGTCTTCCCGATTTTTGTTTACCTGAGTTGAACTAGAGAGAACATATTGTCGGAAATGATCCCCGTCTATGGGAGGGAATAAGGTTTAAATGTACGAAAAATTGCTTGCAGCCAAAATACTACCGAATACAGGTGGACTCTCTCTACAACGATATTTTTTGCAATTAGTTTTTTCTGTTCACCGAATTTTTGGCCCAATAGGATCCTCTCCCCAAGTTATGGGGGTTCTCGACAAATAAATTTGTTTCTCGTCCCTTGAATTTTGTTTTAGAGTCCACTTGGTAGGCTCTCACTACAGCAATCTTGTCTACAACGATTTTCTCTGTACACCGAATTTTTCGAATGGACCCGTAGGGTTCTCTACCCATTTTATAGGGATTCTGTGCAACAAAGTTCTCTCTCTTTAAACAATTTTTTCTGGTCCTCAGAATTTCGTTGTAGAAGGAGTCTACATGTCTAATTCTATGAATGCTTCATAGAATCTGCTGTGTAAGTATTGGACATATCTGAGTTTTTACTTCTTGTCTTAGCAAGTTTTCTTTCAGTCATGGCGTTTCTGAAAGTTTAAATAAAATGTAAGTTGAAGTGCGAGAAGTCGTTCGAGCCTGGGCTAGATTTTAAAAATATCCTCACCAACCGAACAAACACTTGCTTTTCGTCTTGCGATTGATTTCACGCTGTTTTGTAGGAATCTGATTTGTAAACGTGTGCACCCTTGAAATATATTTTATGGCACTGACAATAATGTTGACCCACCCCTCGTATTCTGAATTGTGAAAAAAGAAATTAATGTCCAAAACGGAATCAACGTCATTCAGAGGGAATTCGCGATTTTTTTCGTACAAATTTGGTTCATCCTCGAAGCCATTATCCACGTTTTCCCTTCATCACTTTTTGTCTTGAAAAAAGAAGCAGGAAAGTGAAATCGTAGTGTCGGAAAGCAAAAAAAAAAAAAAAAATGGCTGAAGGACCATCAGATGCCGATCAGATGAAACAGTTCCGAGACTTTCTCATCAGTTACAATCGGTTGTCGGAAACGTGCTTCGCAGACTGCGTTCACGATTTTACGACGCGCCACGTGCGCGACAAGGAGTTCAACTGTGCAAACAATTGCGTTTTGAAGTACCTCAAGATCAACCAACGGGTGTCTCAACGGTTCCAGGAAATCCAAGTCATGGCCAATGAAAACCTGCTCGCAGCTGCGCAAAAGGCAGCCTCGTGATCGCGTTTTTATCCGAAAAAGTTGCGTTCGACTTGTTTTTTAGTTCACCTGTGATTAGCATTATTAAATATTGCTTTGTGCAAGTGTGACAGTGCGTGAGATCTAAAAGGGGCAAGGTTGTTTTAGTGCTGATATGGGTGGTATTTTTTGCGTTCAGAGAAAGGTGTGTGAATGTGCTCTCTGCTGTGATGAACCGGGGCAAGAGAAGATCTGCGCCGGTAGAGCCTACGGATCTGACGAGCCGATCAAATGGCGACGCACCGAAAAGGTTGGTGTCATCATCTTTCATTCCAATCCATGTAAAGAAAAATTGTAATTGCACCACTGATCAGATATTTATGATTAGCCAGATACATATTTCAGTTTCGAGGAATCTTCGCCAGAATGTGAACATTATTTCTCGAGATAGTGTCGTTAACGAAATCGCTTTGAGGGTCTGGCTGTGCAGTGGATTCCCGCTTTACGAAAGAACCGTACAAGGTACAACAACAAATTTCCCGTTGCGAATTTTTTGTGAGGCAAACAAAGAGACTTTAATACAAACTTTTGGCAAAAAAAACGCATAAATGTTCGCTAGTTTTTTGTTGAAACTTCGGAATTTTCCCAAGAAAACGACCATAATTAGAAAAGACGGTATGCAGTACTTCATCTCTTGTCTTCAAAATCTATTGAGTTCAGAAAGGTAAGAGAGCCCGAACTTAACATGGTTCGTAAGATGTGAGGCTAAATCACAAATTGTTTCTGACAACTAGGATAAATACGGGTTCTGAGGCTTATTTTGGTCTTTTGGTTGGTGTGGGGAACAAATTAAAGCATTTATCTTGGTAACCTTGACAGAAATCGTGTTTCGCATTACGGAAAACGTATCCACGAGAAGAATGTCTGGTTTTGCGGGGATCAACCACAGTACCGTATTTCCTTAATGTTGGGCTTGTCTGTGGCTTCTGTTCAGAAGTTCGGGAGAGATTTGAAAGAATGAAGTGCGATTTCACGAGAGGTTACATGCGTCTCGTGAGGATAACTTTTCTTAGCGCGTTAGCCCGGTCTGAAATAGTGACGAGAACGAACAAAGAAGTTGGGATAATCAGGAGTTCTATCTGATATTATCTGCAGATGGGTAGGAAGTTTTCGGCGTAGGCGTCGTTTGATTATATTTACTGTTTTTTTAATGCTATGAAAGTACGCTATAAATATTATAATGACGCGGTATTGTTTGATTTTGATGTTGACAGAATACGTTTGCAAGCGCATCGAAAATTCGCCGAAGGTGTACCAATCCCGGGCCGCCAGTGCAGTGAATCCTTCGTACGTCCGGTCGACGTAGATTATTTTCCCAAAAACGCCCGATGTTCAGCCTTGAGCGGCGGCGACGTTTTAGCCGCCAATTCGCCCGAAAACAGCCGTGATGCCGATGCATTGGATATCATTGCTCCGTCGGCTGAAGCATTCTGCGCATACATTCTTTACGATGGTGAGTCATGATGCAGTACTTATCCATGGTTTCAAACGATTTAAGGTAATTCGCAGATTTTTCGCTTTCCTAATGAGTTTTCTGCATTTACATGCCCGAATTTCCGTGGTAATATTACCGTTCGTTTTTGCGAATGGCTCAATTTACAGTTGAACCTCGATAACTGGAGCCTCCCTAAGTTGAATTTTTTCCAAGTCCTGTCTGGATCCCCTTAGAATGAATGCATTAAAAACCTCCTTAAGTCAAAGGCTTTTCCCCTCAAACCTCCATAAGTTGAATTTTCTGTGGCCCGTCAGCTTTTAGTTTCTTGACACAAAAAAGAAAAAAAGCAGTAAAACAGAAATTGATTTGTTTTAAAAGGAGGTGAGAGACTTAATTTGGCAAATAAACCCTGCCTCCGATTTCAGGATTCTTTCAACTCATATAAGAAGTAATTTCAGCCCCAGAATATCACCATTTATAATTTTGAGCAATCTTTCTATGTTTCCAAGAACAAAATGGCTTGGTATTGTAGCTCAATTCAAAACCTCCCAAAATCGAATTTTTTTGCTGGTCCCTTGAAATTCGACTTAGAGAGGTTTGACTAGTTCGTTTTTGCAAATGGCTCAATTTCTGGCAGGTGTTGACATTTTCTTTGATGTAGTCAGGAAATTATAATTATTTCAAATCCTCTGAAGGAGACTACTGTATTTGAAAACAAAAAATTATTGCTTCTTCTGTTCTTTTTTTGCTCTTCTGTTTTTCGCGACCGTCAATAATTTCGGCTTCGCTTGGGTTCCTTTTTTGTGCCATTTTCTGTTGTGTAATACTGTACATCAATTTTAGTACAGTACGAGAGCGTGCAACGTTGCTTTCAGACTGTCTTTAGTGTATTGAGAGATGAGAGTAATGATCGAAACGGTTGCTGCAAATCTTAACAGGCGATTAAATATCGCTATCGATGCTCTATTTTCTGTATCAGAGTTGAATTTCAAGCACCAGCAAACCGAAGTCGAGTTGTGGAGGTTACTATCTACGGGAAAAAAAGCATTTGCAGTGGGGGAAGAAAGAATAATTACAGGAAACCATAATTCTTGTCATTCTAGGCCTTATATTTCTTCTTGAACGAGTTGACAGGATGCTGAACTCTGAGACGAGGCTTTATTTGCCCAATTAGTCCTTCACTTCTTTTCAAAACACATCCAAGTTACATTTTTTATTGCTTTTCTCTTTCCTGTGTAATAAAATGGCCAGAATGCCTCCAAAAAATTCGACTTGGGGAGTTTTGAGGAGGAACGCCTTTGAGTTCGGGAGGTTTTTTAAATGCGTTGTTTCTGAGGGAATTCCGAGGGGGGATTTGGAAAAATTGACACAGGGAGGTATTCAACTTGGAGTGGTTCGAGTTATCAAGGTTCATCTGTAATTTTAAAATCTGCAAGGTCTGTATCATTCTTGAAAAATGGAACATTCCTTGTGCATGGAAGAAGTCTGCTGAGTTTTTGAAAATCGAGCTGATGTTATTCCGTCTGAATATATTTTTCACTTCAGAATGTTGGCTGACTGAGGTTACGCATGTTTCTTCGATTGTCACCTTTTTTATATTTTTAATGAGTCGTGAGCCTAACAACAAGGCTGATTCGAAAATAATAAGTTAATCGAATGAACGTTCACTATGTATCTGAAGGACAGATTTAGCGCGGGAACATAACTTTTGAGTGCCGCGGGATCCTTCGTAATTTAAAATTCCGTGTAACGTCTGGAAAAACTTTGACGACCTAGATTTATTGATTTGCATTTATTGTGAAATGGTTTGATGGCTATATTCTTTCTCGAGAATTTTCACTAGATTTCAGTCCCACAAACCGTTTGTGCTGGAGTTGCGGAAATTGAATTACGAAATGTATGTCTAATAAAGTGAAGTCATCGGGATTCGGGAAAGCGAGGGAGATCTTGGGATCATCTGAGTAATTGCAATTTGCAAGTACTCGGCGCCTGTGAGACGAAAATAAATGTTATCACCCATTTCCGAACTGGCGGGCGCTTGGGAAATGGGAGGAAATGTGTGGCATCCTAGGAAAAATAATTCATTTTATTAAATGTTGCGATTGTTGGTAAATAAACACAGTATGTGTCCCAAAAAAATCCAAAAATGTACTAATTTTTTCCGAGAAGCACCAATTAGTGTACCATACTAATCTCCGTTGAAAAGATTGCATGATTTCCTTTTCATACGTGACACGAATTCACGGATAATGTTTGTCTAAAGTATCCAAAAAAATCAGAGTTTTTATCTTTTTTATGGGTGCAATATACGGTACATGCCTTTTCCCCCTGTTTTCTTGCCAATTTTTAAAAGCTAGGAAAACCTGCGTTAGGTGCCCAAAGAACAAGTGAAACACGTCGGAACTGCAGGACGTGTGAACGTTGCCTCGGGTTTAATTTTCAAATACAGTACTGTACAACATAATCTTTTTATTACGAATTTATGCTTGCGAAGAATTCGTAATTTTGGTCTCTGCGCCCAATAGCCACATTGTTATTTTAAATTTCGTTCTAAGGCATTTTTGTATACAACGAAGCTTAAACTTGCACTATGCAACTACTGTAGTATCAATGTCCTTTAACAAATGATAATTGATGACCCTTCGTTTTCATTTGAAAAATAAGAAGAAAGAAACATTTATAAACGGACGTTGGGGGTTTCGACGCAGGAACTGATTTGATGACCCCCGAACTGGAGATTTTCAACAATGCCGCGTTGTACGTGGAGGAGCCTTCGTTGGGAGCGACCAGCAGTGTTCGTGGCGAGAGTCCCGGCGGAGAGAAGCGTGTTCCCGTCTCTCGACGGGACTCCTCCGTGACTTGCGGGAACTCGGGCGTGAGCACGCCTAGGAGTAATTCGTCCTGTGCGACAGCCGTCGTCAACAATGCTAAAACCGCAAAGGTGCTTTTTTTTCTTTTCTTCTCACAAATTAATAATAAACGTGTTCAAGCATCCTATCCCTTCCTCTTTTTAAACATTTTTTTTTTCGTTTCTGTTTTTGCACCTTGAAAAAAACTGAGGTTTTCTCAGTTCAAGTGCGAGCACGTTGTTACGAGGAATACTCGGCTTTAACGCGATGAAAGAGGTGGACTTCTCTTCTCTAGCACAGGGGTTTTTCAACTGGTGGTGCATGAGATTCTCGTAGGCTAACGCTGCTCTTGTGAATTTGTGATGCACAAATTGAATAAAGTTGTAAACAATTTGCGAAGTGAATTTAAACTTGAATTGTGGGGACAGGAAGACCAAAAACAAGTGTAAAATTAAGGAAAAGCTATTATTCGCGCTCCGCACATTTTAGGCCTAACGGGGTTCTTGGTTTGAGGACAACGCATAATTCAATGTCCAGAAATTTTAACGCGAAGTATGTCGTTTGGAATTGTAAGAATGTGTATGAAGTACACTACGATGTTCTTAGCCTTGAGTTGAAGCCACAAATGGTGGCTGGTGAATAAGGTATGCTGAGGCTCTCTAGTTTTGAGAGTGGTCCAATGTAAACAAAAGCTGTGAAGCACTGCTCCAGTATATTAAATCGAATATTATTTCCATTGTTTTCCCCGTGAAATTATACATACCTTAAAGTGTTTCTGAAAAGCAATGCTGTACGTGTAGCCGTGTAGGGCATATTTCTTGGATTTTCTCTCTGCCGGAATGACGGGAAATTTCGGGTCCAATCTTTCAGTTGATGAAAATTTGTAAAAGTCAATGAATTGTAAAAGTCAAGTCCTACTTAGAAAATTAGTTTATACTAAAAGCAGCAAACGCATGTGATACGAAGTCCCAAAGAAAATAATCCGCCGAATATATCTTACACTGAATCAAAATTTCAAAAAAAGATTGGCCCTCCGTTTCTGATAAAATTTTAAAATCAACTGGAGCAAATGTTTTGGTGACATGTGTTGTAATTTGCCATAAATATACTGTATCTGAATTATTTCTTCTCATGCGTAATAGTCGTTCCGATTTGATCTCGACGATCGATAATTGAGTAAAACCTCTATTGTCCAAGCCTCTATTCATGCGCATACTTTTGTACTATGCGTTCGTAAATTTTGAAACAATGACGAACACAAAAACCTGGATTAATACTGTTTTTATTCATTATCTGTTATGCATCTCAGTGGAGTATTGATACATTAAAGTGGTCTGAGAAATGTGTTCCTGGTGAGATGTTGAAAAAGTTTGATAGTTTCAAGGTTGTTCTGGAGTGAAACCTTCTTGGATTATACAGTGAGAAACTATATTTTTTTTATTATGGGTCATGAACTCAGGTAATGAAGATTCCACTGGATTCATGAAGCTGCTTGACGGATTAGAGTGTAAAAGTCAACATTTTCTTCGAGTACCTTTCGAAGTAACGAGCGTTAAATAATTATTGCTCTATAGACGTTGAAGGATGTCAAACGATCACTGGACAAGGAATTCAGCTCCAAGCCCAGCAAAAAATCACTTGCATCTCGGCGATCGGACTCCGCCATCCACAAAATATACGGAAGTGAGCTGACATTTTTTCTGGTTCGGTTTATGGATCGAACACTTTTTCTGACCCTAAAATTCGTTGTAGGGGAGCCACGGGGTTTGATTAAAAATGTGAGACCAGGAGAACCCCCGCCCGCGGGTGCTGTTCGGAAATCTGGTACTCCGATATCTCGGCGATTTTTGAGGCACCGGATCGTTCGTCCTTCCCCGGTGAAGAAGTGGCTCGCGACGAAGAAAATTGTGGCCAAGCCAATAACTGCCCCTAAAACGAATGAATCTATCACGAGGGAAACATCGAAACCAAAGCAGAAAAATGCTGCTTCGAATTCCGGAGAGAAAAGTGCGACGAAATCGAAGCAAAAGACGTGAGTCAATCGTCTCGCATTTTCGTGAACCCCTAAGCAACCATGTTCATGCGCCCTCAAATAACACCCGCACCAGGTGTTTTTCAGTTTACAATTTTGATAAAATGTAATCCCCTAGTAAGACGCGCACCACATTTTTAGTTTCTAAATATGCATTATTTCAAAAAGAGAACGCTTAAATTTGAATTTCGACATGAATTGATCTGGAATTTTCATTTGTTTCTATTTAAATAGGTTTTCCAGTTAAAAGTGGTCCAATATGTCTCATTAGAACCAAATAAAATGCAAACCTGAACTTCTACAACTTTTCAAAAATCTGTAGCCGCCTATGAAGCGCACCCCGTTTTCCCCCTCGATTTTGCGAAAAAAAGTTGCGCGTGGTACTCAAGTATACAGTATACGGTATTATCGTATTTACATGAGTACCACGCGCACCTTTTTTCTCAAACTTGAGAGGAAAAAAGGGGGGTCGCATCACAGACCAACTTTCGAGAGAAAAATCAGGCTTTCGTAACTAAATTTCTCGGTTTCGAGCCGCAAATGTTCTCAAAAGTTGTAGACGATCACGAAGACCTCACTCACTCGTAAAAAAAACGATCAGGGATGAAAAATCTTATTGTTCCTTAATATGCAACAATCGAGGTGTTTTTAATCCCAGTCCGTCAGAACCAAGAATTACGCGGTTTCGGCGAGATTCTTCGTCGTCTTCATCCTCGCGGTCTTCCTCAACTACTGCGTCTTCCATGGTCAGTGAGTCGTCTTCATCGACTCCTCGGAGGGCATTGAGAAGTGGTGGCAGTGTTGAAAGTCTGCCTCTTGCCTCCAAACCGACGCCAAAGGATTCCAACTCTGTAAAAAAGGCTTCGAAGCAATCGAAAGACAATAAAAGCAAAAAGAATAGGTGAGTGTATCTTCGCACGCTTGGGATCAGTAAGGGTTAAAAGGAAAATATAAAAAAATTGCATGAATATTTTCTGCCTTGGCTCAGCTCGCCGGTTACCCAGAAAAAGCAGGAAGATGTGGTACCCAAGAAAATCGACGTGAAATCCAGCAATCAGAAACCAGTGACGCGGCGTGTGGCGTCACTGGTCGTGGCGGATGAGCCGTCGCGTAAATTACGCGGCTCGTCACAATCTGTCGCGGAAAATCCCAGAGTTTCAAAGTTGAAGCGCCAGGCCAGGAGTGAACCGGGACGCAAAGGGGACGCCGTCGGTGCCGGTGCTGGTGGTGGTGGTGGTTCAAATGCGGCGAATCTCGATTCGCGGCGGAGTTGTGGGCCCAAAAGCGGGGATTTGCGCAGTCGCAACACCAACAACAAACCCAGTGAAGTGGCGAAATCGATTGCGAGCAGAGAACGGAGTTCAAGTGAGAGTGAAAAAAGCGAGGAATCGACGCTGTTGAAGCGACCGTCGCGGAAAAGCAAGGAAGCGTGTTCCACGTACATGGAGGTGATACTCAGTCGATTGTCTGCGCCGGATGATGATATCGACGAGATTTCTCTAGCTGACATCGGCACAGGTATGTTGAAAATTGTTTCCTGGGTTTTCCCCTTCATTCCTTTTTGTTGTAGCATTTTCTTTCAAATCTGCACTATTTGACAATTATCTGCGTGGCATTCAGAATAAACTTCGTCGTTCTGCGGTAATTATAGAAAATTATATTTCTATGATGCGACAATCTAGATTATTAAAATTTAGAACTGACTCTAGAAAAATCAAAATTTATTTTTGAGGCGTTTCAAGCATCAAATCAAATCGAAAGGATCGGGGGAGAATCGGAAATTGAAATTCTTTCCATTTTAAAGTTAAACTTGTTAGTCAATTAAACTTATGAGTTATTTTTTCCGAGAACAATTTCTAGAAAAGAAAAGTTTGCTATATTTTATAAAATCACGACGAGCTTGAGAAACGGATCAAATTTCGGAATTTTTATCCGAGAAAATATTGCTTCCCGCGTTGTCTCCGTTAGTAAATTTCAAGCGGATATTTCGAGACTCGAGAGGCCAATGTATTTTCGTAAGGCTTCGGGGAAAAGGTGTTTAATTTGACGGGAGACCGTTTCAATAAATCATTTCAGGGGTTCCCTGCTGTTTTAAAGCTAATAAAATCGTGTTTATCGCCCATTGAGTAAGCTTTTGTTCAACGATATTATTTCAAATGCTAATTCATCTTCAACGAGTGTACCGCTCGTAATACTCGGTCACATTCCCATAGCTTTTGATTGTGATTTTATTATTTGACGTTCAAGAATTTGTGTATCCCCAAGGCGTTACAGAAACACGTTTTTCCCCGCCTTTTTATTCAAGACTATTCAGATTTCAAGCGCGAATCTACGAAAGAGTTTGAAACTGTTCCGGCAAAGTCGGAACCGGCGGAAGAATCCGTAGGACCCAAACGGGGTTCAGCAACGAGGTCTTCCTCCTCCTCTGCATCATCATCATCAATCAAGTCGGTCGATAAACGAATCCCTTCGCAAAAACCTGAAGAGCATCAGCAGAGGAAAAGTTTGAGACGTTCTAAGTCGGCTGATAAAGGAAAAGCCTATGCGGAAACCGATTCTAGCGATTCCGAGGCGTCCCTCGCTGTTGATCCCGATTACTCAGTGACAGCTGGTTCGAACGTCGACAGGCGTGGCTCAGTTGTTGCCAAGCGAAGTGCCAAAGCCGGCTCCGACGGAGACTCGACGGCGTCGTCGGACTCTGACGAAATTCTCAAGCCTTTTGCTGCTCGACGATCGTTCAATGAAATTTTTGAAAAACTGCGGAATGTCCCGCGACCGTTTTTGAAGAAGGAGTCCAAGTCGAAGCCTGACCAGGCGACGCTCAGTGAAGCCCGGCGAAATCTAATCAAATCCAAAGAAGCGGAAATTTTTACGGAACATAAATCCAAAAAGAAGCCGAAATCTCCGTCAGTTGCTGGTTCGGAATCTGACAAGGTCAAGTTGGAGTCTAAAACTCCGAAGAAGGCCTCATCCGACGTGTACGAGTTCACGGATTCGTCCCCTGTGAAGAAAGAATCGAAGCCGTCTTTACCGAAACCAGGTCGGAAGGAAGTCGTCGCGTCGAAACCCGATATTCCTGCGCAGAAAAGCAATTTGAAATCGCCGAAGGGAAAAGCTGTTGACGTCAAGGCCCCTGAAGCAGCGGAACCCGGAGAAGGGTTGGAATTATCTAAAGCACCGATCTATCGTCCAACGAGCGAAGAATTCAATGATCCCATGCAATACATTTCGAAAATTGCTCCTGAAGCCCAACGCTATGGCATGTGTTGCATCCTGCCTCCGAATGATTTCAAGGTGAGTCCAGTTTACAAATTTTTATCTTCGAATCCATCGCTGATGACGAGTGCTTTTTTCTACTGTACTGTTCTGTATTACGGTAATATTGGTCAAAATAATTGCAGTATTCGAAGTACTGTATTTGGTAACTTGCCTGATACAGGTTGACGCCCTCTACTACGATTTTCTCTGTACCTGTACTATGTAATGATTGTTTTGGCCCATTGGCTTTTCTAATAATGTTATAGGGGTTCTCTGCAGCAGTTCTTTATGAATTATGAGCCTTTGCATTCCGTTGTAGGGAGATTACACCGGGATAGCTCCTGTATTCATTGTCCCCTGTCCTATTCTGTCACACAAAAAATGGCCTCAGTGCAGATCCCTGAAATCAAATTGTGATTGAACCTTTATTTTGAGGAGATGAACGAAAGATTTAATTGAACGGAACACAAGTATTATTACAGTCTGCTGGCATTTTTTCATTTTTTTTGCCAAGTTGAAAAAGAAAATGTTGGCTAAGTTTTGTCATAAAAAATAGAAAATTCTGCCAACGTCGGTAGCCGAATTCGATTAAATGTTCATCATTGAGTTTCTCAGCGTTTTAATGTAGGAAAGTTTTCAGTTTTTTGTCACACAAACATTTGCTCGTCATGTGAATGTAGTACAGTATAGTAAAGTTTAGTGTACCGTTAATGTACCATAACCCGGTGATCACTTTTGTTGTATTTTTTGCCGAAAATGACGGGGTTTTTGGTAATTACGGGTGGTCAGAAACGTTGAATAAACAGAAATTCCAATTGTAAAATATTTTTTCACCGAGTCTCAATTTCCTATAACAGTGTTGACTTTTATATGGCTACTTGAATCGAAGTTTGAAACGTAGAATTTCGAGGCCCAGAACAACGTTCGAGACTTCTGTCCGCTTCTCTTGTGGGATGGTTCAGAACGTGATCAATGACAGCAAGTTACGTTTTGTGTAATTTCCACAAAAAAATGAATGTATTATTTTCCTTTGGTCGTAATAGTACTGCAATTTCTTCGTTCGTCTTCGGAATAAAAATTTTGATTTATTGTTGGAAGTCTTTGTTACTTCTTTCGGTTAGTTCAAACGTTTGAATCTTTCATTTGCATAAACAGCCGGACTGCAGCATGCATGATGACATGCGGTTCATGGCGTACAATCATTACGTTCATAAAATGTACCGACGGTGGAACGCCGTTTCGAAAACCGCTGCGGCGATCTTGAAGACCCTGGAGAAAAGCAACATCACCGTTGATCATATGCCCTGGGTGAGCCGTTGGTCTTCATCATCCTTCCTTTTTCTTTTCATTGTTTCTCCTGGTATTGCCTCAAACAGGTTGTTGCGAGGGGAATCGCGAATAACTTTGAGATGAAGCGTAGGTGCAGCTTGGGGGAAAGATTTTCGGAAATGAATTCTCTGCGAAATTATGTATGAAAACTTAAAAAGAGTTTTAGGGGTTTTTTTTTTCGTCGTCTTATCAGAATTTTTACTGCGCTTTAAGGGCGACCATAACCTCGTTGTAAAAGACTTTTTCCAGATTGCTTTGAAATCATCATCGCTTTTTCAATACAGTATTTGAAAAAGCGATGGAAGTTGAGGAAGTTAATTCTTCGCGTTTCTTGAATAATTTTCGGAAATTTCAGACTCGAGGGAATAGAACAGGCCTTTGTTTGCCAAGAATAATTTTTATTTCCCAATTGACCTTCCTTTTATTTCCCATTTGAAATTGTGAGAATTTCATCGACCCGAAAAGTGTGTATAATTCAAAAATATTTTTTCTCTTCAAAGAGGAGACAGTGGACTGATATAAATCTGCGAAATTAAAAGAACGAGACATTTTGTGAGAATACCGTAATCAGTGAGTGAGTGGGCGAGGAATGAATGAACCTTTTTTATGTTCGCTGATTTTTTGCTTATCGTCCTCTGAAGACTTCGGAAAACGAAAAATTCCCTCTTTTTTTTTTTTTAGCTTTCTGGAGGGATTTATTTAGATCAATTATATTCACTCTTATTTTTGATGGCAAATTTACCATCAAGAGAAACGTTCTTTAAATATAATTTTTTTTGTTTCGTGCAAATGTTAAAAACCAGATTGGTGGGGTCGAAGTAGACCTTGCGGCGTTACACAACGCGGTCCAAAGCTGCACGGAATTAACCAAAGTCATGGACCCGAAAAAGTGGGCTAAAGTTGCCGACAAGTTAAACATCCCGTCAACTGTGGCCGGTCGAGCAGACAAGCTCGACAAACTCTATTGCAAATACGTGCTGCCATACGCATTTCTCACGGCGTCCGAGCGAGCGACGATTTACGCTGAGGTCGAGGCGGAGTACAAGGAAAGGCTGGCGGCGAAAATCGAGGAGGCTCAGAAGAAAAACGACGCCGATTTATACGCTAAAGACTGTGACGACGACGAGGACAGCAGTGGGGAAGATGAAAGCTTGGAATGCGTGGTCAAGGTCGGTTAATTTTTTTATCTATTCCTTCGTCCCCTTACGCTCACATGTTGACTTAGATTAGGAAGTGTCGGAAGATATTCTGATTTCAATACCAGGGCATTTTCCAATGACCGTAAAAGTTAAAAAAAAATTCCAACTCGAATGAGAGGTCAACATTTGGCTTTTGAATGATGAACGATTTGTTTAGGCTTTCATATTTTGGTCATTGAAAGAAAACCTATTGCTGGAAATAAAAGCCAAACACTTACAAAACTGCTTCATCTAAATTTAAAAAATAAGTAAATGGAAAGCTGACATGAGATTGAAAGATCCGCGTATTATTGAGTACCGTAAAGAGTAATGTACTGTACTTCATTTATTTAAAAGCTAAATTGATGTATTTTAAATTTCTAGGAGTATGCACATTTTTCATGTAAGCATGGCTTTAAAGTTGATTCTCATTTTTGTTGGTTTTCATGTCCGCCAAGGTGAAAAGAAAAAAAAACTATCCTGGATCATGTTGGAACCATCAGCACATTTTTCGAGTTGGTCCGTATCAATGAAAAGACAAATGATTCTTTACTTCACTTCTCGTGAGCCCTTTTCCAGAAATGAACCCAAGCTTGATTTAAAGCCTCTTAATTGAAAGACTCAAACGCTATCCGCTGGATTACCTTTTTTTTTGAAGAGCACGAAAATCAAGTTTGGAAGCTTGAACACTGTAATAGAAAGTCATCTTGGCGAAGAATAACTGAAATTTATTGTATCAGAACTTCCGTAACGAATAAGAATTTGCGTATTCGAATCTATTTTAAAGCGGATTTCGAACGCGAAGTAAATCCGAAAATTTTGGTCCGATCTGAAAATGCCAAATAAATAAATCTGTGAAGACTGGGTTACTGAATTTTGACTCTTATGAAAGCTTGATCCACGATTTGCAATCGTACTTCATGCAGTATCAAAGGATCCAAATTAGATACAAGCAGTCTATTTAATGCTGTGTTGAAATTGATCAGTTGTGAAGCCTACTGTGGTGAGCCTCATTTTGTTCATGAAAAAATGCAATTTGCTGACCTTGGAGCTTTGACGAACTGCAGACGTCATTAGAAAGGAATAAGAATCCATTATGTCGGCGCATTGTAACATCTCAATTGGATTTTAGTCTACAATTAGCATGTTCAGAGCGTTGAACGCAGTTTGAGCACGTTAAACCTGAAAAGGGAACGATTGGTAAACTCAAGAATATCTTTCTATATTTATTGAATCAAGGAAACGTGGACTTGAATTTGGATGAGAAAAATGTGAAATATTCGTCCGAAACTTGCTTTTATGTATATTAAATGCACAATTCGCTGAATTCGATTTCACAAGAAAATGCACGTGTAGAACGATTTGAAAGCACGCAGGAACGGAAGAAAAAATCATTTAGCAAATTAAAAAATTAAAAATCCGAATATCTTTCGATAGGTTTACGAAATCCCACAAACTTCGTCCTTGAGAGGTTGATTTTCAAAAAAATTAACCTCGGAAAATAAATTTGGCATATGCCTCAAGAAATTAAATAAAAGGAAACTATTGATTCAAGTGAAGTTATAGCCTGTAAAATTGTTTCCAATTTTGGGTAATACAGTTTCGAAAGAAAGTGCTTCGAAATTGTTGCTGAGATGTTCAGCATCGCGTTCATATTCTATCTGTTCCAAGGTCGTAAAGCGAAAAATTCGGAACACCATTTCTATTTTTAAAGATGTAAACTTTTCTGTTTGAATGCGTACCTTAACCGCCTCGGCAAGTTACGATTTTCGAAATTTCTCATGAAATTAGCCCCTCTTCTCGAGTATAGCATACTTTTTATTCGAATGGTACGTAGAAGAGCTCATGATCTTCTTCATGCAGTTTCTAAGAAAAGAAAAAAACTTTTGCGATTTGTAAATTGGATCTCGTGATTAAATATCCCAGCTTTGAGACAGTTCAGCTAGTGTAAAAACGTAATTGTTTCAATTTTCCATTTGCTGTTTTTGATAAATATGTTCTCACTTCTATTGCCTCCCGTTCCGGAGATTCTTAAAATCTCTGGAAGTTGTCCAGAGTTAAGTTACTACGTTGAAACAAATTTGAGGAAATTTTCCTCGTCCATCGTATCGAATTTTCTCAACAGAAAAGACTTCGTTGTCCGAAGTCAGGCTTTGCATGATTGCACCTCAAATGTGGGAAGGGGACACATTTATTCTTGATGCTGAGTCGCTTGGCGAGGCTTGGGTCTGCGAAAGGCTAAACGGGTTCCCTCTGCCCAGAGGGCTCAGTTGACTGATCTGACAATAATGGTTGTTACGTTTAAATGAGATCCATGTACAGTATTT